>CABFVX010005811.1:31442-46533 GCA_902151425.1 Timema shepardi
CCCAATTGTGCGGTCAAGTTCCATGTAAAACCTCACCAGTAGTACCTGTATCCTACACCCAACCAGGATTCAAACCCCAATCTCCCTGCCCCCAGCAATCCACTCTAACACCAATGTGGGAACAAGGAGCAAATTGCTCATCTTGCCAAGCTTTGTTACCATGTTCTACCTCGTGTCCAGGCTATGTACGAGGGATGAGGAAGGAAATGGACCTCTCCTTTGCACGGAGGGAGCACGGCTTAGTTTTAAATACCGACCACCGCCGATGGCAGCCCATAAGGAAGAATGTGTATAATGTGCAGGGCATGGAATTATATTCATTTAAAATACTATTAACATACATGCCATTCATACAAAGATAAATGCCATCTTTTGCCCTTTCCTAGATAAATCCATGTGAAGAATTCACTTTCAAAGTCGATACTACCTTATTTCAAATCTCTACCAAAAACGGCATGAAATACAAATATTATTAAACTTTTTTTCCTATAAATTATCAATTAAATTAATTAAGGCTTATTTCTGGCTGCTTTTAAATAACAATATTATTCCCTTAACTATAAGGTAAGATACTTATATTATATTATTAGTTAATAAAATATTACAGAAACCTTAAAAAATGTTTGTCATATTTAGTGAGAAAACATCTTTGGACTCCACAGGCTGGAAACTGTGATAGACGTAAAGTAAAGGTGATACTTATTAATAGAGTTGGATTGAATCCAAATTCTAGTTTTGGAAAAAAAATATGAACATAAGAGGAAATATAAATATCTAGATGTTAACATTCTTTCTTTCAATCATACATTCAGTTAAGTGTTAAATTACTGGTCTGGGGCATGGTTGTGAACCACCAATAAGCAGTATTAGAGATCCAAGACATGTTCCACATGAGGAATTGAACATTTTCTTTTTTATATGAGTCTTGAACTTAAATATTCTCAAATCCTAGAATCTCCAATATCAAAGATTCGAGGGTAACGGTTGATTTTCTTCAAGAAGCAATTGTAACAATGTAAAGTTTGTACTGAGTTTCATTTCACTGTAGAACCCATATTTTGTTTGTTCCTTTTAAATGTTTCTATCCACCTCTCCTGCACCTTCTTCCAAATATAATACAATTACCTCTTTTCCTAAATTTGTTTTCATTTGTAAGTTAAGAGACCACGTTTCACACCCATAAAGAACAACCGGTAAAATTATTGTTTGGTATATTCTGAGTTTAACACTCTTTGAAAGCACGAGAGTTGTCAACAACTTACTGACCGAGTAATAGTAGACAGACATTTCCCAACTGCATTATTTTCCTAATTTCCAATCTAATATTGTTCCTAAACTTTCAAACTCATTAACCTATAAAATTAATTAACCTCTAGTAAAATTTCTGCATTTCTTGCCACAACATGACTAATTCAAACTCCTGTAATTCAAAATCATCTTTGATTCAAATTTTTCACCAAGTCCCATGAATTTTGTAATAAAACAATGTTATGAAATAGCGGATAGTTCAAATCTTGTTTTGGTTTAGTTCAAACTTTTCTTAAGTTGTGATTTATTGTGTAGTATTGTTTTCCTACTTCTAGTTGCGACGCCATGTTGTTCTATTTTTGGAAATGTGGGAGGCAACGTTGGAATGCAGTCAGTACCCTTCTTCACAACCCTCCCCCTCTCCCTTTGTTTACACCTATAGTTCTGTACTCTGTTAGTCAAGGTCAAACCTCTCGAGCGCTGTTCTTAGGGATTTGGTCGTAGCGATATTCTTGTGACGTGTGAGTTTATTTTGTTTATTACATACTGTACCGTGGTGTTTGTGTGTGTTTGTACCGTGATGTCATTGTCCAAGCCACAGTCCTATAAATCATTAACTTTGGCCAAAAAAGTAGCGGTGATAAAGAAAGTGGAAAAAGGACTTAAAAGGCTGAACATTTTGCATCTGAATTAGGAAAAACATACTTCAAAGCGAGTGCAGGGTGGCTAGATGGATTCAAACGAAACGGAATTTCCTTCAAAGCTGTGTAGGGTGAAAGTAGGCCTGTTGATGTGCGTTCAGTCGATCATTGGAAGGAAGCCTTGAAAGAAAGGATCCAGGACATAGAACCGAAAAAATATTTTTAACATTGATGAGACAGGACTTTTTTACAAGTGTACTTCTGACAAAACTCTTGCATTTAAAGGTGAATGGTGAAGTGGTGAAAATCTTAGTAAAAATCAAACAACACTGTTATTCGGAGCAAATAAGGATGGTTCCGAAAACTGCCGTTGTTAATGATTGGAAAATCGGCTAGCCCATGTTGCTTCAAAAATGTAAAATCGAGGCGAGTGGAATACGAGTCAAACAAAAAGCATGGATGACAGGCGATCTATTTGAAAAATGGCTTTTAAAAATCGACAAACAGTTTGGCAAACAACATCGTAAAATCCATTTATTCACTGACAACTGCACTGCTCATAACAGAGTTCACTTTGTGGAAAATGTAGAGGTTATTTCCCCCCCGCCAAATATGACATCGGTTATTCAACCCATGGACCAAGAAATAATTAAGAACCTAAAACATTTCTAAAGATTATAGTTGGGTGAAAGAATTCTTGCTGGAGATTTGTGTACACGGAGCATTTCGCTTGACATTCTTCAAACCTCAAGATGTGTAAGTAGCGTGGGACCAAGTGAAAGTTGAGACCATTAAGAACTGTTTTAATAAAGCTGGCTTTATCGAGAGATAAAATGATGGAGAAACTGTGACTGAAGCTGCGCCAGCTGTTGACAACTGGGAGGAAATTACTCCTGACCCTGCCATCTCCTATGTGGACTTGGTCAGCGTGGATAAAGATGTGGCAGTGTGTGGTGAAGTTACTGATGCAACAATAACATCCAGGATGAGGATAGAGCATCTGGTGATAAGGAGGACAATTCTTCAGTAGTTCAGGAAAGGATCAACCCAAGTGCGGCAGAAGCCATGGACCATATCCAAGAACTCAAGAGTTTTATTTAAAGTTGCAACAATGTAAGTGATTCAATTTTCTAGTCAATAAATCAATTAGAATCATAACACAATGATTGAAAGACTTAAATCAGGAAAACAGATTAATATCTCTGAATTTTTAAAGAGATTGTGAACAGATCATGTCCAAATACGTTAGATAAAGTGTTTGAGCGTGGTTGCAAATTTAACTGTGTTTCTTTTCAATTCCTTTTAAGAAAATTATTTTATTCGAATTTTTTCCTAGTCCCTTCAAGTTGAAATTACCCAGGTTCCACTGTATTGACAAACAAAGATAAATCATCTGTGCACCCTAATAGCTGCAATATAGTGTTTAGCACCCTTAGCTTAGATTTATTCTAAAGTTAATATATTCCCCATAATATTCTATAAATGCATTTAAACATAAATTTGTTGTATAGAATTTAACTATGAGAACTGTGGAGTCTATTGGACTGGAACTGTCTATAAAATGTGGTAGGACCAGGCTGGTGAGAGTATTTGGGTTTTTAGCTTCAAGCCGAACTCATCATTAAAGCTTGTTACGTTCCTTTTTTGAACCCAACCTCTAAATAATAAATTGTTTATAATAATTTATTGATAGTCTAACTACGTAAATGTTTTATTTCATTTCAAGAACAAATGTTCATATACGCACACTTAACACATTTTACATATTGTTGCTTTCATTCTTAAACAACCTCTCGATTTGCTCGGCCCAGCCCTACTAAAAAAACTCCGTTGGACCGCTATTGACTCGTCATTACCGCCCTACCCTTCCTCACCATGTTTGAATTTGCACCAATGGGAACGTGGCAAATTCAAACTGTTAAGAAGGTACTCGCTGCTTTTTTTGTTTCTCCTTCCTGACGGTTAGGACGCCCACCCAGTTCCTCATCTGGTTGAGCCCACCTTCCCCCCAGGAAAGGGAGACACACCAACGGTCGTTTCCTATTCTTTTATTTACCTTATAGATAATGTCGTTATCAAGCTTGGGCTCGAAATCCAAAGTTTTATAGAATGATCATTTTTTATATTCATCTTGATATACATACAAATCAATTTTTAAAATTAAATGATAAGTGTAGGCTATTTAGTTTAGATAATATCGACAGTTTCACTTATACATCATTTGGTAACTAACACATTTTTAGAATTAATATAAATTTTACATGAATTAAATAACTATCATGATGCATGGCCAAAAATCTACCACTGGTGAAATGTAGGTTTCCGTTTCACAGTGATAAATTAACGGCCGGGGACTGAATGTTGTGCCTGTCCTAGTCTTAAGTTAAATTATAGGACATAAGAAGCTACAACAGGCCTAGAGCCGGCCGGCAGTGCAAAATGTATTGGTTGAATAAAAAACTGACACAGGCACAGGCTGGAAACAGTAATGGACGTAAAAAAATCTTCTCCTCTCACATAAATACTTTCTGTTATCTGCTTCTCCCATCTCTTTCTTGGCCTCCCTTGCAATCATTCTCCTACACACTTTTCATGACCATTTCTATTACCATCACAATTAATATTTATGGGTTAAGAACACTTCGCTGCTTCACTACCATTTTTTATTTGAAACCACTTCGTCCTTCCATTCTCTGTCTTAACACAACTCCTCTTTCCACTTCTGCCTCCTCTATCACTTTCCAAACTTAGTTCTATCCATGCTATCCTATTCCTTCTCTACACTCATAAATACCATTATCAAGTGTGTCCCATATTCATACCTTCTTTCCATCGGCTGTCATATGGCGAAGATCAAGTCTATTGTAGACCTCAGCTTCCTAAATCCGTGCAGTTCCTTTCTCCATATTCCCTTCATTTTATTTCTTATTCCCTTTTCCAGTATCTTCTCATATATCTTTGTACAGTGGCTCATCAGTGTTATCCATCTTTAATTTGTAAACCTCTTCCTGTCTCCTTTCTTGATGATAGGTATCATAACTCCCTTTTTTCCAGTTTTCCGGTACTTTGTCCTCCCTCCAAACCACTCTCAGTACACTGTATAACCATTGTATATCTACTTCACCTGCTTCTCTTATCATTTCCACAGTCAGTTCATCCACGCCCGGTGCTTTTCCTTGTTTTAACCTATTTAATGCGTTCTCCACCTACTTCCATGTGGGACTTCCTTCCTCCTCTTATGCTATTTCTTCCTGCTCCTCTGTTTCACTTTTATTCCTCTTCTGGGTTGAACTTTTCTCAAAATATCTCATCCATAGTTCCTTTTCTTCCTCACTTGTTTTTAACCTTCTGTCTTCAGAATCTATCATTCTAACTTCTTGTCTTTTTTCTCTACTTCTGTTTTCTAGTTGGCTACATAACATCTTCTTACTGCCTTCTCGTACAACTAACCTCGCTCTTTTCTTTTTCTTCGCTCTATATTCTTCCTCTGTTTGCTCAATTTTATTCTTAAAACTCCTTATTAATTCTTTATTCTTCTCCACTGCTTCCTTCACCCTCTTGTTCCACGAGGGTGTCTCCATCCAGTGCCTCTCATAGCTTGTCCTCCCACATACCTCCTCTGCATCTCCCACCAGACTGTTCTTAAACCTTTCCCATTCAACCTCCACACTTTGCATCTTATCCTCGAGTATTAGGCTTCTTGTCTTGATTAGGTACAGCTCTCGTTTTTCTTATTTTATAAGCCCTTACACCCTTCTTATTTCTTGTCTTACTATGTTTCTCCTACATTCCCATCCCAACTCTATCTAGTGATCTTATGACTTTCTCTCTCCTTCCTACACCAGCTGTTTGCCCCTTTCATGTTATTTCTTGCACATAACTCCAACAGTCTTCTACCCTCCTCGTTTCTCTCTTCTCATCTTCATTATTCTATCGCTCATCCCACTACCTCAGCTTAGAGCCGTTGTTTCACTATGAATCCTACTCTGTTCATTATTCCCATCCAACGCAGAATGAAGCCATGACTCTCATTCTCCCCTTGGTCTCGATAAGGCCCAAATCTTTCAGTCAGTGTTCTAATGTCCAGAGTCCCCGTTTGTAGCTGTTTGTCAACAGCATAATATAACTCTTAAAATACTTTCGACCAGTAAACTAATTCAATATTTTGGTTTTATTTGACTTATCCTCAATTGAACATGCATTTCCATGACAAGGCAATGAAAATAAAAATATCTTAATATATCACTGAAGGCTTGAATAATTATTATTTCTACTATTTTGAACTGTCTCTTTCTAAAATTATAATTTCAGTTAAAATAAATTTAACACTATGATTACATATTGATTGTTTTCAAACTTGAGTTATTTAAAACTTCCATTGATAGGCTAAAATACAAAATTAGCATCAATTACTATTTAGTTATAGAATTATGTTTGTTAATCTGTCTAAAATCAGCAATGATCAACATAGCAATAAATAGTTTACCAAACTTACATTTAAATTAAAAAACCATTTACAATTTCATACTGTCTACTAAAAATATTATCTTAACCATCATATTTTTAATTATAAAGTATGAACATAAAACCATTATTCAATTGAATTGAAATAAAATTATAATGAGCCCATATAAGGTGCATGCATGTGCAATTGCACATAAAGAAATGGAATTGGAACTTATGAAGTGATCATGTGCGATTTTCACATTAAAGACTAATAAACCAAATAATAAATATGAATTCAAATTTCCAACTGCTTGTGATTCTTAAATATTTTTAGGTGGAATTAAGTTATGGAAATATTAGCTCATCAAAATATCAATTTTATAAACTTTTTTGTAATTGTTAGTGTAATGTCTTAAGGACATAAGTGTTGGAACCATTTTAATTATTTTTTATATTATATTTTTGTTTGAGTATTGTTTTTATTTCTATTTAATGTTTTGGTTATTTATAATTTAAAAACTTGTATTTCCATTTTTCTAAACATTATTTTAAAAGTATTGACTGTTAGTAAAAATGAGTGTCATTCTAATTTTAAGAACCTTCTGTTGTTTTCATATATTTTTAAATTCTCACATTTTAAAGATGTGGTATTTATATATAATGTTAGTTTTGACTGGTGACAGTCTAAATATGCTACTTTTGAAATAAATATTATATGCTCTTAGCATTTTATAAATTATAAAAATGCTATATTCAAAATCGGCTCAAACTCGGGAGCTTTTTGAAATACTCGACTCGATAGGAAAAACACAAGCTCACAGATCTTTAGGGAGGACCATTGATAAAGTGAATTATACCTAAATTACTCAAGTTGCCATTCAAACTTGTAAAAGAAAACATGAAATGAACAAATTAAAAATGACCCACATGAAGTTGATTCTTTAATATTTGAAATTAAACGAACCAAACGATTGGTATCAGTGATCGGCTTAGCCGGCCATAAATAATCAGACTTAGCATGATTGGAAAGATGGTTGATTGGCCCAGCCCTAATAATTTTTAATCCACCAAAGAAGAAAGCCCACCCAGGGAAAGAGGAAACGTTGGAAGAGTCCAACGCACAAAGGAGACATCTTTTTCCTTTCTTCTGTCTTTTATAGTAGAAGTGGTCACACACATTTTAACACAAAGAGAATAATATTTCAGCATTGTTGCCTTTATCAAACACAAAGAAGAAGAAAGTACATAGTAAAGGCAACAATGCCGAGATATTATTCTATTTATGTTAAAATGTGTGTGACTACTTCTACTATAGAAGACAGAAGAAAGGAAGAAGATGTCTCCTTTGTGCTTTGGACTCTTCCCACATTTCCTCTTTCTCTGGGTGGGCTTTCTTCATCAAATTTACTCTTAGTAGTTTATTTTTCCTTTTTCTTTAGTTTTATCAGTTTCCTTTATTATAAAATTATCTAGCCATTGGGCCACCTCATTTTTAAACATTATCCACCTAATAATTTTTCCTTGTTCAGCAAGTGAGTTGGCAGAACTGGACCCAAATAATGAAGTGTGTGTAAATGTGTGTAGTTACAGATGTATGAGCTCACCGTGGGTTGTATCCATCTTGCCTCTGGAGGCAGATGTTGGTAGAGGCTGTCTCCGTTCCCCAGCTGTGGGCCCACTCCCCACAGACAGTAACGTGGGACTGAGAGGTCCCGGCGAGCTCTTGGCTGTGGGGCTGAGCGACGAGCTCTTGCGGGCCTGGTTAAGTTTCAGCTCCTCCATCCACGGGGGCTTGTTTTTCTCTCTCTCCCAGGAACGGCCGCCTCTTGCTCCCCCTTCGTCTTCTTCAATCCCCTCCTCCCCATCCTCTGGCAGCGTGTGGTTCTCGAGCCGCGGAGGACGCTCCTCTGCACTGCCGTTCATCAGCTTGGTCGGAGCTTCCTGGAACATGAGAGACAGGGATTGACCAGCAGAACACAGAAATATCTGGAAGGAAGTCTCCAGGCACACAACCACCTAACATTGGGAAATAAAGGACAGAAGTTAAATTTGATATTTTGAGGCGAGGTAACTTGGCACGATAGTAGTGTGTATCATTTATTATTTATAGAGAAGATGCATGAGGATATTAACAACATTTTAATAATATATTTGTTATAAAGAGTTATTTTTGGAATACAATCAAAAATAAACCTAATCCTGATTAAAAACCAAGCTTGAATAAGTAGCAGTACTCTTTTCTTTTTCCCAGATTTTGCTGACAATTCCAAGTTTCACCTAATTTGTGTTTGCACACAATCACACATGCGCAGACATACGTCAAGTGTGAGCTTATTTTCCATCCAAATGTGTATAGTAGTGTAATGTACCTCTCAAATTACATGTGAAGCAACTAACTCCTTTGTTCCTTTTTTCTATCCAAAGCAAACTCAAATTGAATATATTAATTATTATCAAAGGCTGGACCGATGATAAAATATGTTGTGTTAAGTTTTATGATTAAAAATTTACATAGCCATATACACTAAATTAAAATAATTCACATTTTTTTTCTAAGCTGATAAATCAAGCTATCACAATATTCAATTCATTTACTTCAAAACTTTTCATATGAATATTAATTTGTAATCTATTCAACAGCTCAGAATGGCAATAAGTGAAAATAAATGGAGTATTTGGACTGCCAATATATTCATTGTCAAGGCTTCGTGAATGTCGAAGTAAACATTTTTTTTCGAGGCGAAGTCTAAACTAATTTTTCTAAGCCACATCAAAGTCTCGATGCTTCACTTACTCCTATCAGTAACGAGCAGAGTATGCAGAGCTTAGATGAAAACTGTAGAGTCGTGATTGTAGTGATTGTGTAGAATACTGTATATATTCAATAAGAGCCAGACATTAATCATCAAGTTCTGGGAACAACATGTCCAACAAACAAGACCACGACCGTTGCTGGCGGTAATGTTCCAGTGTCCACCCCGCCATTCCACTTCCACATGGACAAGAAGATACATGTTTTTAGATGAGAAGTATCATACTGACACAAAAATAGGCAAATATTGTCACAAAAAAGAGCCATTATAAAACCCCAGTGCAGCCTGTAATTATACCCTTGGATAGCATATAACAGATGTCAAACCTTGAGGATTGAGTGTGGTTACATCCATGGGTGTGCAAGTAGGCATTTTTAACTTCGAGTCGAGTTTGAATCGAGTTTGGTTCCAGTTCCAATATTTGTACTGGAAATATTTCAAGTTGAATTTTTGTAGAGTGTAAGAGTGTAATTATAGACTGCACTGAGGTTTCATAAAGATTACCAGTTAGGGGAGAAACAAGAAATATAATAATTTCTAACTTTTGAGATAAATGTTAGAAATAAGTCTATTAACATAATAATTCATCAAAGATTGTTAATAATTCTGAAATATTAAATTACTATACATAGTTGCTGTAGAGCAAAGCAGGAAAGGTTGAAAGTGAAACTTGACAACAAAAACTAGGAAAGTGAAAGTCTATTTTAGAATCTGTATTCCATATTAAATATCTTACGTTGTCTTTGTTGAATGTGGGTGGTCTGCGCCTTGGAGCCTTGGCTCTCGACGCGGTGGGATGATGCAGCATGGCGCTGCGCTCCACGCTGTCGAACTCCGCCACATCCTCTCGTGTGTCGATGCCACTTACTCTAGTGCTTGGGCTGTTGCTCTTAGGTGCTAGGTGCGAGGTCCGACTGTGAGACGCCCCGTCCACAGCGTCAACAGGTTTATTCGAGGGTTTGGAGGGGGGATCACTAGCACGGTTCGGTTTTTTGATAGGCAGGGACGGTTTTTTACCCAGGATGGGGGGTGCAGGGGAAGTTTTTTCTTCTGTAAAATTAATAAAAATAAAATAGTTAGGTACAAGATATTAATATATTAGACAAATTTGATACAACAGAAAACATATAGATTGATTATTAAAATTATCTGTGATGGTGAAAGACGCAAACATAAAACAATGATAGAAACAATTAAACTCACCACTTAAGTTCTTCATACACTCACATTTTCTGATTGCTATTTGTTTCCACGAAGTTTGATTGTTTCTATCACGGCCCAGCAACTACTATTCAAGGTTCGATTGTTTCCTTATCACTTACTTGACATCACTCTACCGTGTTCCTAAACTGTTAACATGTTAGCAACCAAATATTGTTGCTCACCTGGTTTTGGTGGTGCTTCTGTGACAGGTTTTTTAACAGTTGCTTCCCCTGGATCTCCTTTAACAAGAGATGGTTTTGTAATGCTATCTCTTGTTCGATTCGTTGTAACTAACGGTGATTTAGAAGGGGGACGATCAGGTTTCTTAGGGCCCTTAAAAATAGAAAATAAAACAAAAATTAATAAAAATTGTCTTTATTCTTTTTACTATTACAATTTTAGGAAGATTGAATATACCATTGGCAAGTGAATGAAGTAATAAGTCAAAGTCAGACTACGCTGACGTTTTATGACGCGTTAATGAAAATTAAAATCCAATAAATTATTTTAAAGTGCTCACACTGTTGTGATGTGTTGTGAAATGTTATGAGTTATCTGAAGCGAGACTGCGTGTTAATATGTTGTAACACACGTCAGCCCAAGATGTGGACATCCAGATTTTCGCCAGACGTGTTAGAGCATCTGGATTTGTCACTCGAGTTGATTGAAAATAATGGACGAGAAAGCTGTACTTGAGAATGTGGGTTCCAATCTTCATTTGAAAGACTATAGAAAACAGCATTTAGGATGGAGGTGATAGGAAACAAGCTTGGAATGTCAGGTAATTAACATACTTAATTAGTAATTGTTTTTATTCCTGATTTTTTTAAAGCAGGTTAAAGAGCGATACATAAGTGTTAATTTTATAAAATTAGTGTGAGTGTGTATTACTGGTTTTATTTGAAGTTTTGTTTTAAGTACGGTAGTTAGCGAGTGCTATACATTTGTCACACCAGTTGAATAAATGGAACAAGAAAACACTTAATTAAGCTCAAAATTTATTTAAAAAAAAATTAATTTAATACAAGTTGTGGTGTCATACAACTTAATAAAAATAAAATCCCAATCTCCACCATGTTTGTTTCATTTATTTACAAAGCCACTGAACTTTGAAATGGCGTACATTTATAAACGATTGTAGAACAACCTACAACATATTGTCAGTGTGGTTGTCTACCCTTCCTAAATGTCTCCCACAGCCCCGGGCAGCTCTCAGTTCCTTCTCTCCAAGTGTTCGATATTCTCTTCGTCGCTATCTATTGAATGCTTGCTACACGATGAAAGACTGTGACAATGGCCTAAGGACAAGGATCGCCATTAAGAGTAAGCTTTTCTTCTCTGCGACAATGCAACAGGTTCTTCGAGGCTCATTGGCCCAAAGATGAGTTCTCGAAAATACCGCCATTGATGCTCTACCATTGGCGCCTGTATTGATCATAACACATCTGTACTTAGAATCCCCCAAGAAAACAGTAGGGTGTGCAAGTAGGCATTTTTCACTTTGAGTCAGTTTGAGTTGAGTTGGAATAAAAACATCAAGTTTTCCTTGGTTCAATTAGTATAGAGAATTATTTGTACAGTAAATTACTTCAAGTTGAATTTCTGTAATAAATCCATAAACCCTAAATAAGTACAAACATATTTATTTAAAGATACATTTACAAGGGTGGTTCAGAAAATAACTGCCATTTTAACATGGCGCTAGTAGTTGTGCGCGGATCGCCACCATTGTCACATCTGTATGTTCAGTGATTCAGTAAGCGTCCAGCTGTGACAGTATAAATCTCGTTCTTTTGCGCATTCACTTGGTGTAACCTCAAAACATGAGCACTGCAATAAAAAATCCAAAACGTTTCAGCAGCAGACATTCATCGTCAGTTGTGTACTGTATGGGGTCCAAACGTTATGAGTGAAGGTGTTGTGTGGGTATGGGTCCGATTTTTTAAAAGTGGAATAACAAACATTCATGGTTAAGAGAGGAGTGGTAGACCTTCTGTTGTGAGTAATGATCCTGTCAAGAAAAATGACGAAAAGGTTCGTGAAAATCGAAGATTCACCATCTCTGAACTTTCTGAACAATTCCCGCAAATTTCTTGTACGGTTTTGTACGAGTTTGTCACTGATA
The DNA here is from genome assembly GCA_902151425.1 of Timema shepardi. Classification (NCBI taxonomy): domain Eukaryota; kingdom Metazoa; phylum Arthropoda; class Insecta; order Phasmatodea; family Timematidae; genus Timema; species Timema shepardi. The sequence goes on from CABFVX010005811.1 coordinate 43,919, forward strand.
AATTAGGCTAACAAACGTTCTGTGCTCGGTGGGTACCAAAACTTACAGAGGTCCATAAAACCAAACGAATGGGCTCTGCCTTGGACTTCCTTTCAAGCTACGACGGGGAAGGAGGTTTTTTGAAGAGAATTGTGACTGGTGACGAAACTTGGGTGGCGCACGTAAACACCGAAACGAAACAACAGTCGATGGCTTGTAAAACTTAGAAGAAACTTAAGCGAGCCATTCAAAACAAACGTCGCTGTATGCTGACACTCGGTGTTGTGTTTTTGCATGGCAACGCTCGTCCTCACAGAGCTCGAAACACTCAAGAGCTTTTAGAGCAATTCAAATAGGACGTTTTTGATCAACCCCGACTTGGCGCCAAGTGATTGTCATCTCTTCACTCACATGAAGTGGCTTGCGTCACAGCACTTTGGTCAAAATGACATGGAAGATTGAATACGTGCCCGGGCGGCTGAATTTGATGAAGAAAGAATTTGTAAATTAGTGAAACGCTATGACAAACGCTTAAATTTAAATGGTGACAATGTTGAAAAATAGTAAAAAACTGTAGTTTTAAGATGTATATAATAAAATATTTTTTCTAGGCAAGTTTTTTATTTACAGCCAAACAGAGGTTACTTTCTAAACTTCCCTCATATTTCTTAATTTTTGACTATACAAATTTGAAATTTAAATATATTTAATGTATTTTACAACTTGTTTAAATAAATAAAAATAAATATTAATAATATTGAGGAACTATCTGGTATGAAATTATACCTTAAAATTGAATACAATTAATAAGACCAGGAGTTTTCAAGAGAATGACCTAAAATTTCAAGTAGGCCCTATTAAATTTTTTCAAGTTTTGTAAAAATCTTCTGGGTAGAGTTCGAGCAGCTACTAAACCTCAAATCAAACTCCAATTTTTGAGAACTCCACACCTCTAATTCAATTTGCTCCATTTGTAATTATAATAAACCAATCCACCAACCTTTTGTCATTTTTAAAATTTTTGTTCATGTAAAATAATTGGGTTTTAATTTTCAGCGAAGGAATGCGTCATTTTTAGGACCGCTCGTGACAGAAACAACAGCAAAGACCGTCCCAATCTTACGTTGAAAATACTGAGAAGTCCAGATCAGCCTGCTATACTCCGAAATGACCTACTCCTCTTGAAAATTCTCTTCCATCGAACTTCAATCCAAATGAAACGTGTATGATAAAATGGTCAAAAAACGAGGTATAAAATCTTCACTAAGTCCCGTGGTGGATAAAATGCAGGAAAAGTTTTCTTTCAGTTACGGAGGACCTGATAGAAGAGCCTAGTAAGTGAATTGTGCCCCTGATGAAACTGAGAAATTTTTTAGCTCTAGTAAAAATGTCAAAAATAACACCCCAAAGAGTGAACAGTAATACAAATGGAGATAAGTAATGAGATGTTTCAAGACAAGCTTTGTGACGTAAAACTTCACAATCATCCATGTTCATTCCACCTACAAGATACCACTTCAGTCGTCTGCATCATCACATTCATCCATGTTCATTCCACCTACAAACCCACAAGATACCACCTCAGTCGTCTGCATCATCACATTCATCCATGTTCATTCCACCTACAAGATACCACTTCAGTCGTCTGCAATATCACAATCATCCATGTTCATTCCACCTACAAGATACCACTTCAGTCGTCTGCATCATCACATTCATCCATATTCATTCCACCTACAAGATACCACCTCAGTCGTCTGCATCATCACATTCATCCACGGTTCCACAAAGACAGAACTTTAATCCAGAAACCGGCGTAAAACGTTTTATTTTAGCACCGCGTCTTACTCCTCGTTCAAGGTTATACGCTTATATATTAATTATGATAATGGTTTTAGGGTTTAGGAAGGCTATATTTAGAAGAAGTGTACCCACGTTTGTATGGAGAGAGAGATTGTAAAACTATTTTAGATAAACTACCCTCCGAGAATCAAACCTCGATCTCCCTGTCATCAGCAGTCTAGTCTTCTGTTAGAGTATCACCTTAAACCGTGTAGCCACCAAAGCGGGTTAAACTTGCTATTCATGAGGCATTGGACACTGTTAGAGAATTGAAAATAAATTTATTTTTACATTCATGAGATTGTAGACAAGTTTATGTATTTTTATATTTTATTCATAATGTATGCAAACAAAAATTAGTTGTTTCATCCCGTAATCATTACCAAGATTATTTGTACTTTCAATGAAAAATTTCATGAAAGTTTTTTTTTTCCAGTCATCTTGGACACAAAACAAGTCTTTCTCCTGTCGATGTACTGTTTCTTGTTTAGGTGTGCATTTTTTTTAGTTTTGGCTTCACCGTGTTCACAAGGGCAGAAAACTCTTTTATTTAGATTCTAGAGAACATTTTTAAACACTCTTCATCTTTTAAAAGTTCACAACATTAAATGTGAAATCATCCAAACTCACCCCTCTTGAAATGTATGGAATGTATACACTCTCTTATGGGCCACAGTACTAATAGATTAACTGTGGCAACAGCGGCCAGGGTTCAATCCTCGGTCCCGGCAAAGATTTATCTGATTACCAAACCCCTTCCTTCACCTCTGACAAGACATCTTGTGAATGTGAGG
>CABFVX010005812.1:0-18936 GCA_902151425.1 Timema shepardi
TATGTTTAATATGTTTATTTAGTCTTCTGATAAAACTAGAATAAAACAAATTTAACCACTTTGGTGGCCACATGGTCTAAGGCCTCGCTCTCGTTTTAGATTAGACTGCCGATCACGGGGAGATCAATGTTTGAATTTCAGTCGGGTGTACAGAGGTTTTATCTCTCAAAATGTCTTTTCATTCTAACACCAAGCAAATGCGTGTTCACTTCTTCTAAATATAACCTTCCCTCTATACATAAAACCACTAGTGCAATTATTTCATAAGTGTATAACGCTAAATGCTAGTAAGACGTGGCAATTAAAAAATAGTATATTGCCCTTGTTATATTTTATTGTAAGTTATGGTTTTTATTACATGATCTATCGTAATGCTTTTACCGAGTTAATCTACTAGGTAGGAGTTACTACGGTAGTCTTAAAACAAGTGTATCCAATTACCGAGAGATTGAATGAGAATGCGAGAATGATAAATCGCATGGGGATACCACACCCTGTACACCAAGCTAAGAACCGAACCTTGACCTTCAGTCAAGTGACAATTCTGTTTATTGAAATCCGAACCCAGTATAATAAGTGAGTTATGGCAGGGTTTAGTTAATGTGTTTTTTATAAATATAAAATATAGTCTATATATTCATAATTAGTTTTCGTTTAAATATTATTTTATAAAGTCGCAATAACTTTTAGTTAAAACAAAAACTATGTAAAAAAAAAGAGTGACGAGGAAATAAATTAAACTAGTTCTTCTTACTTTCGATATAAAAGTAATATTTAAAGCCCAAACAGATTACGACGAATACACCACCCAAGTCGAATACTTCGAATATGCTGCAATCATTATAAATATTGGTCAACGTCCACCCCCGATAAAAAATATCTTGGGTTTAGCAGAAAATGTTTTGTCTTAAGCTAAGCTAGTTTTTAAGTCACTATGAGAGATTAAAGCACCCATTATGTACTCAAATAATATTATTGAACTCGATACTTAATACTTAATAGTCAATACTTAACCTACTCGATAGCTTAACGAACTGAAGTGAAAAACAAATGCAATACAAGAATTTGGCAATAAATAAAATATAAATATATTCCTGGATTCACTAATGACAAAATAACTTTTTATTGTAACAAATACATGGGTGTGAAATTTACTTGGTGCTCACATTATTTTGTGATAAATATGAAGTGTGGTTTCTAATGAACTTATTTGAGATTCACCTTCAATATTTTGATTAAAAGGAAGCTGTGAATAAATTTGTCTTAACAGAATTCACCGACGTGTCTCTTTCCAGGCATTGATTTCGAGTGCGTGTTGTGATAAGCCGCACTAATATTGAAATGGTGTATTTTCCAAAGATCGTAAGTAAAATATAAGCATACCAAATGAAGTCCTGAATTTGAACGCTCGAGATCAGAGCTAAGCGAATGCTCTTACATATTTATGTATGGAGATAAAGACAAATACCAGAACAAGAACTTGCCTACTACATAATTCAAAGTCCATCTCAACATTTTTATATATATTGTTCGGGGAAAAAAATAGTAAATATGAAGGGGTTGGGGGTGCGAGAGGAAAAATCCTCTGTACTTTTATTTTATATTTTTTTTCATCCCTCCCTCTAGAGCGGTCAGTTTTAGGCTTCAGGGAAGCTTTGCCAATCTAATGGCATTTCCATCCAATTCCATTCTACACCCCCTTTCACCCAAGCCAGTCCCCCCCACTTTGCAACCCCCTCAAACCCTCTTCAATATATTCCCATGTTTTCCGACTATTTTTTTATTCTCTCTATTTTGATCCTTTCCCCCCTCTTCCTCTTCCCCACAATCGTCGGTTACGTCACGAACCCTAGACCAATCATTGACCGGAGTACCCCCTCACAAAAATATATATATAACGCCTTTCCTCTCGCATTTTTCTGTGTGATTTTTTTTCCGGGTGTATATATATGTACACATAATTTACATATCTATACGAGTGTTCGGAACAGTTTGTTGGGTTTTTTTTACTCTTTTTAGTGTGCGAAGGCGACTTGTCCGTTTGTTGCTAACTGAATTGACAGGTCTGGTGTTTCCCCCAAAATTTACAACACTCACATGTAATTGTCTCTACGTTTTGTCACACTGGATGTTCTTATTTACATTTGGGATAAATGTCCGTCTGAAAGATTTAAAATCAAGTAAAATAAATATTTTAATTTACAGGTTGAAGTGAAACTATTTACCGACTATTTAGTAATCCTACTCTAAATTTTCTTTAAGTACTTTTTAATCTTTACTATATCTGCCAAATAGTGGGCCACATTTTCTTTTAATTAGATGTATAATTAAACCCATACAACTATCCCTAATATGACAGCGTATTCACCAATCGTAACTCTCCCTCTAATGTTGTCACACTGCCTTGGCGTTCTTTAAGTGTAATAAAATGCTTAGTTTGTTATAAATATCTCTGAGTATTGATATCAACTTCACGTTTAAAGATTTGGTTTAGATCCGAGTGATGTCGAGATAAATTGTTCTTCATGTGGTGCAAAAGCAAGTAAGATTATAGTGATTCACAAACAATCTTTTCTCCTAACGCCTGAGTTTAAGAAAACTAACGTCTATAACATAACACATCTAAATTGTATAATGAAATTTGTTTCTATGGATGAAGCAAAGTTACTGTGGCCACCTACAGGGGCGCTGAAACGAGTTATAGACGTCTAGAAATGTTGTTTTATTATAGAAGTGTTTTTTAAGTTAAATTGAAAAACCAAAATGTTCTATAATTTAAAAACAAATTTATAAAAAGGTAGAATATGTTGATTTTTAGGTGCGTTCATGTGAAATGTCACCCTTATATGATTAAGGTAGATTGTGAGAAACATACAGCTACCCTTCCTAAAATCAAAAGAAATTGTTCTGAATCACAGTATAAATTGTTAAGATAATTATTTACAATCGTTGTATTGGTTTGGATGATTAAAATTCTGTCACAATGATAAATACTGCGGCGTGAGGATATTTCCCTTGAAATCTAGTTTTTAAAAAAATTCTTATTTTGGGGATAATCAGTATTATGTTGTTTTAAGATATTCATTGTGCCTATTGTATAGCACATTTTCTAGGTTTGTATGACGTATTCTTCTGATCATTGCTAGTTGAAATTAATTACTGACAAATATGTATTGATTTAAAGTTGAATCTGGTCCTGTCCAAAAAAAAGATAGAATTGTCATCCTTGTTGATGTGTTTGTTTTATTCAACTAAATAAAATTTGATCATATTTAGTACTCTTACCCTACTCTTACCGTATAATAGAAACAATTCACATATATTTGGACATCAGACACATTATTCTCACTCAATAAATTCAAACTAAGTTCAGTACTTATCTAAATAAGCTCTTTTATTATAGTCATGAATCAAAATGCAGACCCTAAAAATAAAATATTTCCAAATCTGATTTTTATATAAATTTGTGATTAGTTTCTTATTTAGCTAATTTTTTACCATTTGGTCTTGACCAGAGAGTGGAGTTGAAATACGCCTGTAAAGTGAACATAAGGCAACCCATGTTCCAGGAGAGTGTTGGAAGTTGATGTAGGCTAGAAGCGAGATATATAAACATAACATATCTCATCTCAACGGGACATGGAAAGAGCCTCCCACGAAAAGGATGTAAGATTAGTAGACCTACATTCGGGTACCACATGGTTAGTGGTGCAATAGTACTGATTAATCTTTCCATAAGACTGGGCTACGAGTGATATATCCCTGACACGCACATTAATATTTGTGTATATATATATACAGTATCCCCATGGCTTCTTTGGTGCTGCTGACTGACAGCTTTGAAAAGTCACCAGACCAAATTATGTATCCCTACGCCGAACCATATGATCTGCCAAAACATGTGTTTAGCAGCTGTCACATCTGACGATCAAAACTTAGGTATATACCTAAATGTTGACTGTCAGAAGACAACTGTGAGCTCTCAGCACCAAAGAAGCAATGGGGCTACTGTATATAACTAAATATACATAAATATAACATAAGCATATAATATAAACATATGTATATTTGTATATATATATATATATATATATATATAAAAACACATGCGTGTCTGGGATACATCACTCGTAGCCCAGTTTTATGGAAATATTAACGAGTACTATTGTACCACTACCCATGGGGAACTCTAATGTAGGCCTACTAAACTTACATCCTTTCCGTGGAGACTCTTTACACGTCCCGAGATGATGGTGATAGTATGAAGGTTTGTAACCAATGGAAACATTTAAACCTAACTTAAATTTAAAGCTTGATTCACACTTTCACAGAAAATTGAAAGAAGAATCTTCTTGAGTGAAGCAGAAATTCACACGATGTGATCCATGATGCATTGCAACGCTAACTAGAAACAGCTGATTATCAACATATTTTATTTTCTATTTGATAAAAATATATTTTAGATCATTCTCCCGATTGATGTTTTCAATTTAAAGCGCTGTGTCGTGGCACAATCGAATACATCGATACACACGCTTTAAATTAGCGGGTTATTTAAAATTTCCTCACAAAGGTCAATTAAGCCGTATACTTGCGTCTGGCTATATAGCGCATGCGTTGTCAAAAACGCATGCGCACTGATTTGAGATGATTGATTATGAGATTTAATTGTTTATCCTGTGCCGAACATCTCAAGCAGAGCGGACAAAGTATAGATGAGTTGAACTCTAGCAGAACATCTCGCGCCGAAAAGGTGGAAACTTTGTGATTGGCTTAGAGCGCGTCACGTGACTACGTTTCTGTTCTGCGTTAGTTTTCAAGCCAACGTGTGAATCCACTGTAACTAGAACCCTGGTGACTGTTGGGATGGTTCCCCTCTCGGGGAAAATCACCCTATGGTACCAGCCAGGAATCAAACCCGGACCCTCTAGGTTTGTAGCTAGGTGCGCCGACCACTATACCACATGGCCGGTTTGGAAGAGGGATTACAGACTACAAAGACCGTTTACCCAATATTACATGATCATTCTAGAAAACTTTATTCACTCACTCCGGCACTTTATTGTGGTGTTATCATATCTAAATGACAGGTATTATCAACCTTTATAGGCTTGCAAGAACTTTGTGAAGGGCTTAGAATCTCCTGCCACGGTTGTTAAAATTTTCGTAAGAATTTTGTTTTACACATTTATATTCAAATTGGAATATATCAGAGTAACATTCTAAGCAATTAACGGTGTTTCAATTTATTAGTTGTTTAAAATAAATTAAAATATATTTTTACTTACTTCCTTACTGAGTTAATTGAAATATAAGCTAATAAAAACTAAATAAAATATATAAATATATAAAGAGTAATAGTTTTGGATACCAATAACCTAGCACACTAGCGAATCACAATGTGAGATCTCTAAAAATAGATAATACTACTAGAAATGAATAAAAAAGTCATCAGTAAGAGTACAATTTATTATTACTGTGGTACTTGCGATTGATGCGTATAGCACATAAGTTTTATACCTCGCCTAATGGCTTACTCGCAACATACAGAACATCTATTTTTCCATAGCTGAGTAGGGTTGCTCACACGGATAGGAAGCTGAGAAGGGAAAAAGTAGGTTTGTTTCTTTTCTCCTTAGGTTAAGATACTCCTCCATCAATCCAAGCTAAGAAATGCCAATTGTGTTTCACTCTTCTTGTCAAACTTAACTTTTAGTTTATAATCAGAGCAGAGATCAATGAATTTGTCTCGTTCACTAGCACTAAAATCAGAATCCTCTGCTATGCCTGCCAATTCAAATGGGGAAACAATCCAGTCAAGTTTCTCGATGGAAAGAGATGCAAAGTACTGTACATATCGATATCATCTTGTTGTATTTACAAGTCGTCGAGAATGAGGTATTTCAGCTTTCTCAGGTCATTATCTTCTGTCAGATGAGGGAAAGATGGAAAGTTTTATAAATACCCTTTCTGAACCACGGACTTACAACAAAAAATCTTTTGAAGCCTTTAAATTAGTTGGTTGAGGTAACTACCGTCTTTATTCGCCCTTGTATTGAAAGATTTAATTTATTGAGGTTATTGAAAATATCTTATAAGTGTGAAAGTTTCAAACACCAAGCATCATTATAGAGCAGCTTACATAATGTGTTATGCTTTTGTTCCTAAGAAAATTATTTTAGTTCTTATTTACACAGAAGCACACGACTTCAAGATATCCACCTTATATCAATGTACAATACTAATGAGATATGAGCTGCACTAATTTTCAGGCATATATTTTCAAAAGACTACATTTTAAGGACATAATGTGTGAAATTTACCATTTTTACAACCTGGTTCATAATTTCAGTCAACTCTTAACCGCAAGTTTTTGCAACTATTACTTCTCCATGTAAAAAACCCTGAAGTATCTATTTGTAAATAAAATGTAAGTTTTGGTATTTTATTATGGCGTGTTCGTTTACATTGGACAACGCCTCAGATATCTTATGGCTGATCATACTGTTGGATAGGGGAACACTCGAAACCTGATCCCTAGCTTTTTGGCCACGTATTAGTTCAAATATAATATAACATGCAGGGTAAAACATTTCTCTATACTTGTTTGAGGTTTCATAATTTTGGATTTCACCTTTACAATTTTAAAAGAAGCCTCAATATAAGTATCAACTATAATTATTTTAAATACTAGACAAGTTATTTTCATCTGCCTCTTCAATGGACGTGAGAAATAAGATAACATTTATTCTGATTCCCCAAGGCACTTGGTAGCGAGATACTACTTCAGCTTGCTGAGTTCATCCACACGTACGAGTATTATGCACTCACAGTGGAAGAAGGGAATTAGCTGTTGGGTTAGTTAAACTACTGACAGTGTACCGTGTAACCATACAACGGTAACGATTTCAACATTTTTAATACTCTAGTTTAAGGAGTTTTTCTCGCTGGATCAGTAGGTCTGGTATGGATATATATGGTTTAATTTAGATGAACTGATCTTAGAGATAGGTCGATAAGTGAAAGGGGACGTAAGAAACCTTACTTTTAAGTTACATATTTTAAAAATATCATGACTAGGTGAGACTTGATAATTTTCAACGAAATTGTAAGCGAAATGTGGCAGCTCCGTAGTCAAAGTAAATTGTTATAAACAATTAACTAAAGTATTTTTTTGGTAATAATTACAACAGAACACGTTAAGGTGATTGAAGATGGTTTTAGTGTTTTAAATTCAAGAACCAACATTCCCGAAGGAAATGCCGAAGTGTGAGGATGTTTTCTTTCAAGAATACCTTTACGGATTAGTTGAAGGATTATGAATGAGAATTATAGGAAGTATATAAGGATTACCCGTTAGTTGACCACGTGGTCTAATACGTTACTCTGGCAGCAGACTAGGTTGCCTATGACGAGGAGATTGGGGTTAGAATCTCAGTCGGATGTACTTAGGGTGGTTATTCTAAAATAATCTTCTAGTTTCTCACCAAGCAAATGTGGGTACACTTTCTCTAAACATAACTTTCCTAATCCCTAAAAATATTAACATAGTTAGTAAATAAGCGAATAACCCGAACAGGTAGTAAGGTCCATTTAAAAAAATGCATGCATTATTGGGGAGAGAGGGGTGAAAACCCATTATGATAGCTCATATGTTGAGAATTACCCTCAACATACCCAACCTTGGTTCAAAACTCAACCACCCCAAAGCCGGCATTCTAATGTATTGCAAGTCTGACTTCTAGGACCGTATGCACACCAGTGTAGTTTGTAGATTTATTGGGGGGTCTATTTGTAATGCATTTATTCAACTGACCCTAATTTGTTAATTCTTTGTAAAGTGGCGTCAAGCGATGATATATACTGCACGTGCACAGTTCCAAGACCATGAGTTGCTCAGAGTGTGTGTGTGGTGGGGTGTAGTGGAAGAGGTGGTTTTGGGTGGGGGTTGGGAGGTGTCTCGCATTGGGTGCAGTGAAACGTCAATCCAGAGAAACACTAAAAGACAAAACTCTCTTCCGTTTATTTATTTTCATTATTTTGTGCTACTATTTTTTCTTTACATTTTCTTTTTATATTTTATACATATTTTTCTATTTTTTTTCTATATATTTTCTTTTTTATATTTAATGAGAGTTGTCCCTTATATTTTCTTTTCTATATATTATTAATATTTCTTCCCCTCGAAATCTTGTGGCACCCCTAAGTGCCATGGCACACTGGTTGATAATACCTGCTCTAGGACCTTCATCCTCAAAGTCGAGTGGTAAGGGAGTCCAACTACAACCGACGCTTATACTAAGATTAATAGAATAGCTAATAATATATTTTGGGCCCCCTGAGTAAATTTAGGGTGGGGCTGATAAAGAAAAAATATTGTGTATCCCTACTATTTTGTAAAGATCGTCCTATTATCCAATAGTAAATATCCACACGCTAGAGCTAGGTGTGTAGTAGTACTATTAGGCGTAGGCCTACTGGCCTTTATTAAGTTAGCTTGTAAACTAGTTTTATATAATGTGTGCTGCAAATGCTAGGTGAAATAATTCATTAAAAAGTATTCAGAACAAAACACATCAAAAAGCCTGTAGCTGTAGGTGGTTAGTCTTAAAAAAAATCACTTGTCCCATTTTGTAAAGGCTTTGGCTAATATTAATTCTGTGCGTGGGTTCTCCCTATTTTATACATTTATTAATTTAAATGGATGAAAGAAACGCTATGAAACTAATGAATTATATGAAAGTATGAAAGGTGAAGCTTGGGGGATGAATGAATATAATTATTAATACACTAAGCCAAAGGTCCTGTCCTTACTTTTAAGTCTATGTCCAAGTGTGATTGTTCAATTTATTCGTTTATGATTTAAATACGCCAGCAGGACTATTGTGATCACGGTGCAAAAAGAATTTGTGACCGTTAGCAGAAAGACGCCAGACTTTGCGTCAAAAATTATTATGGCCGACCACTTTGCGAAAGCAAAGTCCTTGCGGGCGCAAATATTTTCCTAGTAGAGTGACGCTAAGTTGCGCAGACATTTTACTTGTCCTTTGGTTTGCATTACGACGTTATGTTTGATAGGTTTTGTAAATTATTAGGTGTGTTGGGTTATATTATTTAAATTTGCCATCTCATTAGCCTAATATACTTAATTATCTAAAAAAAATTGTAAGTGTCTTACGTTCTCTCACAAAGTGTCTTTGGTCTAATTTTCCAATGGTGGGGAGGTTAGTATTTGAATCCTAACTGGGTGTGATGAGTGGTTTTATTTTTCTGAAGGTTTTTACACTCAATCTCTCTACTCAAATCACAATTCCATAACTCAACGTTTATCATCTAAGTTTACTCTATTAGAGTAAAACATATGGACAGACCGTTGTCGAAATGTTTAGTGTAAACACTATTTTTGGGAGTACTTGAACGCTTTCATCAACTTTAAATAACAAGTTTTACTCTCTAAGAGCTTCACACACTATATTTATTTCGATCTTAAACGTGAGAGCCTTTTAGACACTGTAAGTTAACAAAAATAGCACATAGTAGGCCTATGTACGTTCAAGTTAAGTACCGCATATATAGGAGATTCTCTTTATATAACCTCAACTCAATCAAACAAAATAAAATGTAAAACATCTTACTCTAAAACCTTTATGTTTAAACGTTCACTTTTTGACTTGACAAAATCAAGAATGGTTTTAAAAAAGCCCTACTAAGAAAACCAAAATACAAAATTTTAATTTACTGTTTTAAAAGTGTTGTTTTTGAGACTAAGTTTTATAAGGCATATATTATTTTAGTTATAAAATAAGGTTATTTTAAATTAAACTAAGCTTAAATATAAGGGTAAGTCTACATTATAAACTGTTTAAATTATTTTTAGAAAGTAGAATATGACACACTTGTTCCAGAATCAGCATAAATATATGAAGTATAAAGTATTGGGTCGTAAAGCATATTCATACATATTACAAAAAACATTGTTTTTTATTGGCCAAATTCTTATACTAGTTCATTTTCCAGTGTGACATTACTATTTGAATGAATATTTCACATTTTTACTTTTTGATTAAACACGTTGTCTGTATTTAATAATGAAGGGCTAGCATTTTTTCATTTCAACCCGTAGACAAACAAAATTATGCAAGAGACTTATTAAATTAAGCTATGTTAAATCTTTCTTGCAAATAATGTGACTCGTGTTCAGCTTTTTGGGAAAATAAAAACATATGAATAATGTCCAGTCATGAATACCAGCATTCTTGAAATAAATTTACCTTATTTCTAGCCTCTAACATCTTAATAGGTAATATACTTTGAAAAAGTTTTGCCAACTGTTGACGAAAACTGATTTTATTCTGTGCTTTAACGCTAGAAGCAAAGCCAAAGCTAAAACCAGCAGACAATACAAAGTGTGAACACCAAAAGCAATATTTTCCTTGAAAGTGAAGCTAACTAGCGATAACAACTATATTTGCACCGAATAATCATAATAACCCTGTAGGTGTTCATAATTATATTCATTAATTCCCCAAGCTTTGCCTTTCATATATTTAATTGTATAGAATTTCTTTCTTCCAGCTTGATTCGTTTGGAATGTACAATATATTTTTAGGTACTATTGACAGCATAAAGCCACAACCCGAGTCTATGGTGGCTATAACATCAATGATAGCTCTTAGTAGTCAATGGTAATCATACGTACATCACATACTATGTCTTAAACTATGAGTGAAGAATGACCCTGGGCACGGGACGATCCTTGAATAGCCTAATTATCACTGGCACACTAAGATCAAATCCCCAGATTTAATTCTCATATCCAGGTGTCATTTTTCAATTTATTTATTTGATTGCATTATGTTTTTAGTAAATTTTTAAAGATAATACTATAATGGGGGAGCTGAATTGTATCCACTTTGAATGGCAGCCATTCAGACGGGGGAGCTGAATTGTATCCACTCTGAATGGCAGCCATTCAGACATTTCTTAAACAATCACCACAAATAAAAAGTCTGATTTGTATCCATTATCATAATACCCACAAAATCCTGAATTGTATCCATTTCTGAATGGTAGCCATTCAGACAGTTTTCAAATAAACGACTTTAACAAAAATCCTGATTTGTATCCACTAGAAATATTTGCATTATATCCACAAAATCCTGAATTGTATCCATTTTGAATGGCAGCCATTCAGACATTTTCTTAAACACGCATTACAAATAAAAAGTCTGATTTGTATCCATTTTCATAATGTCCACAAAATCCTGAATTGTATCCATTTCTGAATGGTAGCCATTCAGACAGTTTTCAAATAAACGACTTTAACAAAAATCCTGATTTGTATCCACTAGAAATATTTGCATTATATCCACAAAATCCTGAATTGTATCCATTTTGAATGGCAGCCATTCAGACATTTTCTTAAACACGCATTACAAATAAAAAGTCTGATTTGTATCCATTTTCATAATGTCCACAAAATCCTGAATTGTATCCATTTCTGAATGGTAGCCATTCAGACATTTTCTTAAACGAGCACCACGAATAAAAAGTCTGAATTGTATCCACTAGAAATATTTGCATTATACCCACAGAATCCTGAATTGTATCCATTCAATTGCGGTACCACTTGTCTGATAGGTGGCAGCAGGAGATACTCGCCTTAACTCATTTCATGTTTACTAGAGAGCAGCACTTATCCTTAACTCATTCCGAGGTAACTAGAGAGCAGCCCTATCTCTATATTAATATAAAAAATATAATATTTTTAATTAATATTGTCTTATTACTTTTAAATATATATATATATAAAAGAGAAATACTTATTGGTGTTTCTTTTAAAAGAATAATAAAAGGCTACTTTACAAATCATTGGAGTTTCTTTATTCAAATTGACTGGCTTCCTTAAACAAACAACAACATTTCAAACTGCTAATTTATGCTCTAAGAAATGAAGACGTAGGGTTATATTATTTTAACAATCTGTGTTTAAAGGTTGGAAATTGGACATTTAATTTAATGTTGGGTGCCAACAAATATTGTGTTCCTGGCTGTGAAGATAATACTTCTCGTTATCGGTTTCTCGTATATGCACTGAAAGTAATTTTATTGTTTCTTGTCGAATGGATGAGTACAAGAGGCTGAAGATTCTTTGGATACTTTACGTTTACATATCAGGTAAGACTTCCAAGTAAATTTCTAAGTTTTAAGATTTACATTACCGGTACCGACATTAAATCGGGGGAGGGGGGCTATACACATTAATCCTATAAGAAAAATATGTAAGCCATTAACATACTATTTTTGGTTAAGTTTATGAATAATTAATCAAAATATTTATTTTGCAATTGATAACTTTTCTCTAAATGTATTAATATATCTAAAATTGTATTGTAATTTAATTTTCATAGACTTGTTAGTTGGTTGATTAGTTTATTTATAAACAATTAAAAAGGTTATATTTATCAAATAACTTTATCAGATTCACTTCACTGGGACTCTTTGTTATTGATACTACTTTTTGTCAAATATACAGATAAGTTATATATACATGGCAACCTTGCATATAGAAATAACGTTTTAAATGTTAAAATCCACCAAAACATTTATTTGAACTGAATTTTAATAGACTTGAAGGTTACTTGGCCTACTTTTTTCTACTGCAAACATTTAAAGAGATTATTTTTATATTATTATGATTAATTAATTAAATAGTCTAAGAATATGGATGGCTTAAATATTTATTTCTTACAGTACATTAACTATAAAAGTCTTTGTTACAGAAAAAAATCTTTAAAAAAATAATTGTATGAGCGTTATTGAGCCTGCGTATATTCTGATACCTAACTTACATTACATTGTACCACACACATTAGTAGGGCCTAGGCCTTATATAGTTTGGGTTTTTCCTAGGATTTTCTGAATAACCTTCAGAGGAGAACTCCTTCCTTGGGCTTAAACACAGTGACATTTTATACTATAGATTAATATAGTCCTAACTTATGAGTGTTGAAATATGTAAGCATACACCTCTCCAAACTTTTACTTTTTTTTAGTTCAAATTGGTCACCCTCAACTTAAATTATTAATGGAAATGAAACCTAAGAACCATACCTTTTGGGTGATTTTTTCTATCTAAAAAAACCTGAAAATCATAACATTCATACTAATATAAACTTAACACAAAAATATGGGAAATCCATTGATACTAAATTCAAGATTATTAAAAACTTTGCTATACATACGGTAATGCTCAATTCTAAACCAAACTCACCCAAGTGATGCAGTGAACAGATATAGTTGGAAAATCTGTAAAATTGCATAATTGTAGCTTAACATATATTTTAGAATCGAATAGCCAAAGCTATCATTTATGCATTTTAGTGAGGATCGCACCATCTAGATATCATATTCTAAAAATTGAAAAAAATGACACCTGGACACGGGAATCGAACCCGGTAAGTACGCCAATGCTCTTACGACTGAGCTATCCAGATTCGTCCCGTTCTCGTGGTCATTATTCACTCTTCACTCATAGTTTAAGGCAGAGTCTATGATGGACGTGCGGAAATCACAGATTTGTAGGTGGCTGCGTTATCTGATAGCTCATGATCTTAATTAATCACATATTTGTAGTCGATGATTTCCGCACGTCCATCATAGACTCTGCCTTAAACTATGAGTGAAGAGTGAATAATGACCACGAGAACGGGACGAATCTGGATAGCTCAGTCGTAAGAGCATTGGCGTACTTACCGGGTTCGATTCCCGTGTCCAGGTGTCATTTTTTTCAATTTTTAGAATATGATATCTAGATGGTGCGATCCTCACTAAAATGCATAAATGATAGCTTTGGCTATTCGATTCTAAAATATATGTTAAGCTACAATTATGCAATTTTACAGATTTTCCAACTATATCTGTTCACTGCATCACTTGGGTGAGTTTGGTTTAGAATTGAGCATTACCGTATGTATAGCAAAGTTTTTAATAATCTTGAATTTAGTATCAATGGATTTCCCATATTTTTGTGTTAAGTTTATATTAGTATGAATGTTATGATTTTCAGGTTTTTTTAGATAGAAAAAATCACCCAAAAGGTATGGTTCTTAGGTTTCATTTCCATTAATAATTTAAGTTGAGGGTGACCAATTTGAACTAAAAAAAAGTAAAAGTTTGGAGAGGTGTATGCTTACATATTTCAACACTCATAAGTTAGGACTATATTAATCTATAGTATAAAATGTCACTGTGTTTAAGCCCAAGGAAGGAGTTCTCCTCTGAAGGTTATTCAGAAAATCCTAGGAAAAACCCAAACTATATAAGGCCTAGGCCCTACTAATGTGTGTGGTACAATGTAATGTAAGTTAGGTATCAGAATATACGCAGGCTCAATAACGCTCATACAATTATTTTTTTAAAGATTTTTTTCTGTAACAAAGACTTTTATAGTTAATGTACTGTAAGAAATAAATATTTAAGCCATCCATATTCTTAGACTATTTAATTAATTAATCATAATAATATAAAAATAATCTCTTTAAATGTTTGCAGTAGAAAAAAGTAGGCCAAGTAACCTTCAAGTCTATTAAAATTCAGTTCAAATAAATGTTTTGGTGGATTTTAACATTTAAAACGTTATTTCTATATGCAAGGTTGCCATGTATATATAACTTATCTGTATATTTGACAAAAAGTAGTATCAATAACAAAGAGTCCCAGTGAAGTGAATCTGATAAAGTTATTTGATAAATATAACCTTTTTAATTGTTTATAAATAAACTAATCAACCAACTAACAAGTCTATGAAAATTAAATTACAATACAATTTTAGATATATTAATACATTTAGAGAAAAGTTATCAATTGCAAAATAAATATTTTGATTAATTATTCATAAACTTAACCAAAAATAGTATGTTAATGGCTTACATATTTTTCTTATAGGATTAATGTGTATAGCCCCCCTCCCCCGATTTAATGTCGGTACCGGTAATGTAAATCTTAAAACTTAGAAATTTACTTGGAAGTCTTACCTGATATGTAAACGTAAAGTATCCAAAGAATCTTCAGCCTCTTGTACTCATCCATTCGACAAGAAACAATAAAATTACTTTCAGTGCATATACGAGAAACCGATAACGAGAAGTATTATCTTCACAGCCAGGAACACAATATTTGTTGGCACCCAACATTAAATTAAATGTCCAATTTCCAACCTTTAAACACAGATTGTTAAAATAATATAACCCTACGTCTTCATTTCTTAGAGCATAAATTAGCAGTTTGAAATGTTGTTGTTTGTTTAAGGAAGCCAGTCAATTTGAATAAAGAAACTCCAATGATTTGTAAAGTAGCCTTTTATTATTCTTTTAAAAGAAACACCAATAAGTATTTCTCTTTTATATATATATATATAAAAGTAATAAGACAATATTAATTAAAAATATTATATTTTTTATATTAATATAGAGATAGGGCTGCTCTCTAGTTACCTCGGAATGAGTTAAGGATAAGTGCTGCTCTCTAGTAAACATGAAATGAGTTAAGGCGAGTATCTCCTGCTGCCACCTATCAGACAAGTGGTACCGCAATTGAGTGGATACAATTCAGGATTCTGTGGGTATAATGCAAATATTTCTAGTGGATACAATTCAGACTTTTTATTCGTGGTGCTCGTTTAAGAAAATGTCTGAATGGCTACCATTCAGAAATGGATACAATTCAGGATTTTGTGGACATTATGAAAATGGATACAAATCAGACTTTTTATTTGTAATGCGTGTTTAAGAAAATGTCTGAATGGCTGCCATTCAAAATGGATACAATTCAGGATTTTGTGGATATAATGCAAATATTTCTAGTGGATACAAATCAGGATTTTTGTTAAAGTCGTTTATTTGAAAACTGTCTGAATGGCTACCATTCAGAAATGGATACAATTCAGGATTTTGTGGGTATTATGATAATGGATACAAATCAGACTTTTTATTTGTGGTGCTTGTTTAAGAAATGTCTGAATGGCTGCCATTCAGAATGGATACAATTCAGTCGTCTCCTATAATGCAGGCTTGGATCAGTAGGTGCAAGATCTATCCTGGGAATAAAAGTTGTCTTACCCTGGGAGGAACCTGTGAAAATGATTTATGAAATTAAATGGTTGCTTAATGATTAAGCTATGAGCTTTTCTACTACACAGCCCTATTTTGGTATTCAGATTTCGTAGCAACATTACTATTTCAACTGTTTTCAAATTAATTGGTGTGGAGGCATACTTGAGGGAGAAAGACTGTTGAGGAACTCCACTTTATAGTTATCCCTTTATTTTTCTTCAGCGCAATCGATGGAGTCCACAGTAGAGTAGCAAACATCTTCACCTACCTGTTGTTTTAGAACATCCTCACTGACGTAAATATCACATCATAGTTCCTTTCACACAGTATTGCCAAATTTGTAAATGTTAACATATCCCTGGCCTTAAGAAGACTACTAAAGGTTTCCTTAACTATTTCACTATATATATGTATGTCTGGTACTTTAATTATGTCATTTTACAGCTTATCGTCACCTTTAAGACCTTGTGGGTGGTACCTGGGAAATGTTGGATTTTAAAATACAATATTTGAATTAACCATGAGATGATTGGCCTGGGTGTTTTTTTTAATATCTATTACTGTTTCTGGCTGGCCTAGCTCAGTTTTTTATTCAAGCCATAAAGTTTCCTCTACCGGCCTGTCTTAGCTTCATATGCCTTTATAATCTAACGTAAGACTAGAACAAGTACAACATCTAGTTCCCATCCGTTAATTCATTACTGTTAAAGTGTAAACACACATTTCACCATTGATACATTTTTCAGCCATGCTGGGAATCGAATCCAAGACCCCTAGTTCAGTAGGCAGACACAATACCGACTGAACTAAGGTGTCTGCCAGGGTATTAGTGTTGTCTTAATAACTTTTATAACTGTCAAAAATATGTCTTCCTATATAAATCAGACTCTATATAGGTATGCACATCTTTTATCTCGTTTGTTGCCAACATGTATGTTGAACATATGTTACACTATGAGTTATAATCATACCAGAAAGTTTCTAAGAACACACTGATATAAATATGAAGGGAATATAATAGTGGGAAGTTTACAAATCGATGTAATAAACTGGTTTGAACTTACCGCTAAAGCAAGAGCAAAATGTCGCCAATTTAAAACTATTTGGATAACTATTGCGTGTTAACAAAACCGCTTTTAGTGTCAAGTTTCCATTTTACTCTGATAATCTGTGTCAATACTTAGTTGCATCTGTGAGGTCCGTTGTGTATTCATCCTTTTTTTTAATATCTCCATTTTTTAATCTTTCTACCCGTTCGGGTTATACTCGTATATATTGATTACGCTAATGGTTTTTAAGATTATGAGGGTTATATTCAGATGAAGTGTACCCGAATTTGCGTGGAGGAATCGTTGAAAGACTATTTTGAAAAATCAGTACACCCGATTGAGATTCGAACCTCAATTTCCTCACTATCGTCAGTCTAGTCCAATGTGAGAGTAGCGCTAGACCATGCGGCCACCGAAGCGGGTAAATAGCTCCTTGTTGAAACGAAAAAAATCACTAATACAATTAATAATTTAGTTGCAATGCATGCACACCTCTTCTTTGCCTCCCTAACAAATGTATCACTATTACAATAGCTCAGAGTTCAGTTGCCAGTGGGTGCTTAACCTAAAGCTCCATTGATGAACGTACAATATGATATAGTCTAAGAGTTATTTGATAATATTTAATGTTATTAAAAATAAATGAAAAACAGATCTGAACGACCCAGTCTCGGAATATTACCCGCATCGGTGGGCACGTGAGTTAAGGCATCGACCTCATTTGTTCTGGATTTCCAGTGACTGAGAGATTGGAGTTCGGATCTCAACAGAGTTTGAGGATCTCTTTACACGCAGATCCCATTATTGTATAATTCTATGAATTGCCCTAAGTAAGCAATTATGTCAACAACAACAAAATCGTCGAATAGTCTCAGAAGTCAACTGTCGTTACTGTCCAAGCCTGTGTGATGCTCCGCCTCACAAATGTGGGTTGGCACCTTTATGTGACACAACCAGCTAGGTATGACCACCAGCCCGGAGACCAGAAAGAGGGATTTCTCTGCTAGAAGTGACGTAAGCCAAAGAAGGGAGGGGAGGTTAGAGAGGTGTGGGTATCCTCTACTGGTCGAAGATCATTATGTGTGGTTCCCATAGCAACATGTAGGGTGGTATGATGGGGAGAAGTAAGAGGGAGGTAGCTTGATTGAAGCCTGTAATTTGGTCTGCTTGCAATAGTTTTTAGGAGTAAGAGAGGGAGAATGGAAGGGGAAGTAGAGAAAATATAAACCGAACATAAAGTAGCACCCCCGTCATCCCCCCCTACCAACCCTCTTGTTCCTTCATCCCCCTCCCAGCCCAAATAAATTTCTGAGTGATGACTCAATGATACATAATATATACTGAGTAGCTTAAATTGGGTGGTCGATAAATAAGCTGCCCTCAAATAACTGAATGGAGGAAGGCTTCCAACTTGGGAAATGGTCCTTTCAGGGGCGTCCTTATTTACATACATTACTGTCTCAAGCCTATGTATGGTCCGGGTCAGTTTTTTATTCAAGTCAAATATTTTCCCCCTCTCGGCTTGCTAGGCCTGATATAGCTACATATGCCTTATAATCTAGATTAAGACGAGGAAAAACACAGAATCCAGTCCCCACTCATTAATTCATCACTGTGAAGGTGTAAGACCACATTTAATCAATGATACATTCTTTGGCAATGCCGGAAATCGAACCCAAGACCCTTATATCAGTAGACAGACAGGCTATTGATTGAGCTAAGAGAGCGTTTAAGTATTACGTAAGCACATTTTTGGCACTTTTTAACATCTAACC
>CABFVX010005812.1:19063-46514 GCA_902151425.1 Timema shepardi
ACCCCCCCCCCCCCCTCTTGTAAGCAAAATTAAGCAAATGCTTGATCCTCTCCCTCTTGCTTACGTAAGATTTGTCAACTATTTCATTTGCTCACAGGAATAATCATTCTTTTTTTCATGCCAATTTGCTTATAACCTGAACAGGTAATTAGACGCGATGAAAATATAATTACAAATTAAGTCAATTTATATCTTTCTGGTAGTTATTAACATAGAGGTGTAAATTAATATTGCGAGTTAATTGATAATTGACACTGGTATAAAATGAAACTAAATTTATTGAAAAGGTAAAATTTTAAAAAAAATTATAACATTATAAAAGTTTAAAAATTTAAATTACTTTTAATTAACGTTATAAAAAAGTATTTTTAGTGAAGACATGAAAATTATATTTCTAAAAAAACACCCTAAACTCATTTAATTCGATGATCAACATTATTATGTTTCTATTTGGGGAGCTAGATCACTTAGGCTTTGGCTTAAGGCTACTCCTCGTTTAGCTATTCAGCATCTTCATTACTGCCTGAAGCTGCCAGAAGTCCAAACGGCTTGCAATGCACCCTCCCTCAACCTTGCCCATCTTTCTCTGTCTTACGTAAGCATTGTTATGACCACCCTCCCCCTTCTCAGCAAAAATAAGCACAGATTGAACCCCCTTCCCCTAAGGTGCTCACGTAATACTTTAAAGGTGCGTTTAGGGGGAGTCTGTGATGACAAAGGATGTAATAATAATATAATAATATTAACTTAACAAATAAGTCTAGGTTGAATTACGTTGTATAACGTATCTTTGACTACCGAAGTTAATTTAAATGTAGGAAATTATGTCAATATTATAAAATGCTAAACACACATTTTTTTGTTTTCTAATTGATACGAATAAAACGTTTATAATTTGATTTTATTCAGTCTTAAAAACCCGATGACGTCAGCACGCAATAGTGACACACCAACCTAGCAGCCACCATCTGTTGAAGAAAATATTGTCAACTTTCATGGATAGAGGATGTCATGTGGTTTGTCCAAAGAATCTTTCGGCAGCTAAGTCACTGCTTTTTTTTATTCAAGTAGCTCATTTCTCTTCAAGAAACTGATTTTACCCCGTTCCATACCCACTGATTTAGAGAAATCTAAAAGAACCGGGGATCAAATCTGCGATCTCTGGATCTGTAGCCAGGAATTCTAACCACTAGATCACAGAGGCGGTCAATCTGAAAGCTCATTTTAATACTCGAATAAGAACTGTACATAAGATCATATCAGTGAGCACATGAGCCAAGGGGTCAACCTCGTTTGATCCGATTTGATAGTGATGGAGAAGTAGGGTTTGAATCCCCACTAGAAGTTAGTAGTGTATTTCTTCATAAATGGTTTATCACTCCCCCTCAGCGCTAATTTGTGTACATTTCACCTGAAATTCAACCTACCTCTTCCTCAACCTTTTAGTGTAAATGTGGATAACCCGGCTGAGTGGTAAATATAAAATAAATATTTTAAGAGAATGTTCATAGTGTTTAATATTTTAAACACCTTGAATATATTCATTTCTAAAACACCTCGACGTTCTTCAAGTAAGTAAGTTTTGTGAACGTTTAAATTTAAGAATTAACTTATTATCAAAAAAAACAAAAAATATATTTGGTTGGAGTGGTGCTCTATAAATTTATTTATTAAGTTAAAATAAAACTATTTGATCATGTCTATAAAATTATTTTACTATATGTCTCCAGAGATTGAATAAAATCAAATAAGTTAAGAAGGCAATTATAATTTTAAATACTGTGAAGCCCTGAAAATCACTTATCAATAAGCCCTGCTCGTTTTATGAATATTTAGATTGATTATTTGTATAAATGGTGCATATTTTTAAAGTTTATGAAATGTTACAAAGTTCAATCCTGATTAATATATTCTTCTTTTTTGAATCTGTCCTGAGAGAGTATCAACTGGACATATTCCATTTTCTTTGGTCCTGAGCGTCTTATTTCATACTTTTGTAGCTTCTTCCTTTCTTGGTATCTGTTAGTATTCCAAACGTTCTTCTCCCTCTTTTCACCCCCTCCATGTTCCTCTTCCTTAAACAATCCCTACATAGTGACTTTTTCTCTTTTGATTAATAAGCTGAAAGATAAATACAACAGTCTGCAATAATTTTTTGTTAATCTGGTAAAATATTTTAAAATTTATTAACAAAAAAGTAGTGGTAACTGAATTTAATTTCATTGTTGGACACGTCTCGTCTAGTTCGGTCTTCTGATGACGAGAAGGTAAGGATCGCGTACCTATTAGGTGGATTGAGAGTGTTTTTAAGAACTGATCTCCCACTTTTATTACACGGAAATACATGTTAATTTTCCCTAAAATATGTCTTTTACATCCCTACTCTATTCGTGTAAATATAGGAATAGCCTGGATAAACAGTAAGACGTGCACGTAAAGATTAAAAGCAACCATTTTACTAACTCGTTTACCGAAAAAAAAGAAGAGGAAAACAGGTTTAGTGCATCTAAATAAAATAATACCTAAGGGGTGTAATAAGATTTAATGGACCCAGTTCGGTAGTCGAATGGTCTAAGGTAGGCCTTTTGAGGTGCTCGGAGCTGGTCTAAGACAACTGGGCACAGCCATCTAGGCACCGCCAACCAGGTGCGGCAACTGGGCGCTTGAGAACTTGACCCTGGTAAGACTGAGCACCAACTGGGTGCCAGTGTAAAAACGTAATAGCTGTTTTTAATTAAATACTGTACAATTGATGTTTCTCCCTTCTTATCATATATATATTGGCGCAGCGTAAGATCCCCTTCTTTAAACATTTTTTATAATGGGCATGTTTAATATTACCTTTGAGAGTTGTTTTTGACACACCTTTACCTACTTTTTTCTCCTCAAGACTCTCCTTTTTAATGGAGTAAAGCTTCGGTCTAAGTCCCACAAACTCTCGAATACACTCTCTATTCGTCTCATCCTTCATTTTACAAAAAGCTTTTTTACTGCCCGCACTGTTTTAAAAATGTGTTTATGGATAGTTAGAAGTGTCGAATCTGTATATATAATCAAACATATTCACGTACACGTTTTCTGTTTTCAGCTCGTTGCAGAGGGAGTCTGTGTCTGTGAATAAGAGCTTTGCATTTGGTCCGTATTTCCCTTTAACATAATTATGAAGTAAGTTATACATGATAACCTTGCTTTTATCTAAGATTGCAAAGCCTGCATGGATAAGCTTATTCAAAAGTAGGTTTATTTTTCTCATGTAAATCCCAACTAACTTTTCCGTGAATATCGTATAATCAGTTAATTCTGGTGAAGCGATACGTTTCTTCAGCCTTTTTTCATTGTTTAGTAATTGAACATTTACTCGATGTCTTTGATTCTACATCGACTTCCCGAATACTGCATTGTTTGGGAGTTTGAAAAAGTCCTTTTCAAATCCATTTACTGCATT
Organism: Timema shepardi; assembly: GCA_902151425.1. NCBI lineage: Eukaryota > Metazoa > Arthropoda > Insecta > Phasmatodea > Timematidae > Timema > Timema shepardi. The sequence goes on from CABFVX010005812.1 coordinate 22,509, forward strand.
TTTTTCTTTGGGAAGTATTAAAACCAATATATGGCTTCAACCAAGCGCTCTGATTGAAAGTTAGGAATCGGTGCATCTTTTGAAGCTTCATACCCAAGGAAATATACAGTTCAATTTACGGTAGTGTACCACATAATTTTGTTTACTGTTTAGGTTGGGCACTAGCTTTTCTTTTTCCCGCTGGTGGGGGAGTTCAGCTTGGATTGTATGTACTTAGAGAATGGGGATAACATCTCAGGAGTAACTATGACTTTTTCAGGAGCAATTGGATAGTCAATGTGCTCGTCATGAATTTCTTCCGGGTACTCTAGATCCACTTCTAATATATAGCCCACAGAGCTATCATCAGCAACTGAAATTATATTGAGCTCTGCTATTTCAGTCTTGTTCAACCACCTAAAATAGCTCTGAGGAAGGCAATCAGACATAACAATCCCGCATAAATTATTACAATGGCAGTGTGTGATGTACTAAAACTCCTTTTCAGGGCTAAAATCCATCATATCGGAGGTGTTTGCTTCATAATGTCTATTAGAAATCATAGACACTCCACCACGTATCTCTTTTTTAATGAATAAATGCATTTCAATGTGAGTTAGTAGTTCCAACTCAAACTTTGTCATCTTTAAAAATGCCATTCTGCTAGTCTAGGGCTTGTGCAAAAATGTAGACAGTCTAATTTATAGTACTCAAAACATAAAGAGTGAAATTAATCGAAGACGTCTGCAAAAATTAGAACATCACTTAAAACATATACATCTTGATAATCTTCCATAGTATTCATTTCAAAATTTTCCCGCACAGTTTTAGTATGAGCATAGTCACTTTCAGAAATATTTGCTTTGTGCCGCTGATTATAGAATGCAGAGTTTGGTGGTAATTGACTATCTTTCAGTTTACTGTTGCATTTCATGTTATCGTAAGGGAACACACCTTATCGCAGCAGAAGATATATTTTATCAAAAGGGATATTTTCATGGAATATATTAAATTGAGTTTTACCAACATGTAACAAATTTTCAACCAATTTTTTCAAGAGATGTGTTTAAAAACTGGAACGAGTCAATAAATTGTAAATAGCCAAGACTGAAAGATATACATTTCTCCATATTGTTTGGAATACATGATATTATTTTGTCTGTAAACTTCCAAAATTTCTGCATGATAATATGGGAATAATAATTTTTTAAATTTTGTAATATTGCGGGTATTCTTTGGGTATATTGAAACTGATTATGGCACTTACTATGAGATGACAGTGGTCACGGACGCAGTCTTGACCCAACTTCTTCACGCAGATATTACATACGCTAGCCGAAATAAATTCATTTTCATGTACAGAGGTGATGCGCATAGGGACAACATTTTTCTTCATCTCAATAATCATGGTTTATTCTTCAACAAACTTATGAAGAAAAGTATCCACAACATTTTCACCCCTACATACAACAGTTTTTTTTTTACATATTTGCCTTCTAAATCGACTATTAAATATACAGATCCTGATGGCATATTCTTCGTCATTTTTGTAGTTAATGAGTGATTGGGGTTAGGTGAACACCCTGATATTTTAATAATAAACCACTCAAAATTTGCATAATTCACATACGGGATTTTAAGCATATATTTATATGTTGAAAATTTCAATATTTTATCCTCTTTCTTGGGCATCCGTATCTTCTGAGCATCTAAATCAGCACACCGCCTCCTATGATCATCCCTGAAATTTTCCTTATAAAATATATTCGAACAATATTTGCTATAGTATGATTCATCATCGTGTCTGGTCAGTGAGCTTAGCAATCTGCTGAAGTTCTTAATAAGACAATAATGTTCCTCATCCACCTTTGAAAGAAATTACAAATCCACGTGGTTTTCCCGACTAACATTAGTTATCCTTAGAGGGAATATTTCCCCTTGGTATCCATATACATTAGTAGATACGGTATTTTGTTTTTCGAACTTAGCTATTTGCGGTATTTGCACAAGATACTCAATACCATCCATATTTATTTTATCTTCCAGTGATATATACTTATTCACTCGACCAGCGTTCTTGTCAGCTGGGTATAGAAATGCTAGAATGGAACAAAGGAAACATTTATTGTCAGTATTTCATATATTAATTAGGGCATGCTTATTTCTCAACTCTTCTGGTAATGGAATATAGCTGGAAACAGCCAAAGGAATATACTTAGCTAGTTTAAGCTCTGAGTATTTTACATGGTCCTCTGATCAACCACTTCCCTTGTGGTAGAAAGAAGAAGCTGCTTCACTCATGTAAGTGTATGCATCCTCAATCTGCGAGGGCTTAAAGTGACGATACACTTACTGCGAAAGAAAGGAGTGATTGCTTCCTCTCCCTCCCCTCCAACACGAGAGTACTCTACACAGGCAGATGTATACCATTTTAGATTACCCATTACACCAAGTTTCCAAATACCTATTAATTTAGTTAATTAATACTATAAATAGCGAGTCTTTCAAGGGGGAGATCTTGATGATTTTGACTGTACCATTCAAAGCTTATGAAAAATTACAGTGGTCGTAATCTTAATTGACATTGATATTCTCAATATAGTTCTGCTCTCTTGACTTTGAAACATCGGCAACATTCCCCAATGATGCTGCTCCTGTTGCAGTACAGGTCTTTAGCCTGTGTCATAATAGATTATCCTACAGTGAAAATATTTTACTGCATTTATCACACCCGAACGAATTCCTTTTTATTTATTCTTCTCGATTCCAAAAGTTTAAACTACATCTTCCAACATACTATTTTAGATCACCCTACTTGTGGAAGTAATTAAACCTGTATCAAATTTTATGACCAACTTATGTAACTTATTGTGTATCCTCCCTAAGAATTCATACTTGAACGAAACTCCATTTATAACGTGAAACAGAAACAGCTATTCATTAATGAATTTACCATCGTCAAGTGACTTTAAAGTAATATTCAAATATTTGAATAATATGCGGTTGCTATATTTTCTCTTTTAACCAAGGTTTAAAACAAAACGAACATAATTTCAGGTGAATATTATTTCTATTTATATCTATGTAATGAGTTAATCATGATTTTTGATTTTTATATATATATAACCAATGTGTTTTTAAGTAGAGCCTTGTATATGCATTGGTGAACACGCAGGCATAAACGTGGAACTCTTATAGTATAGTCAGTTGAGAAGTTTGTCACAACACGCACTCGAAATCCATCCCTGGAAAGACACTCGTCGAATAATTCTGTTAAGACAGATTTATTCACAGTTTTCTCTAAATAAAAATGTTGAAGGTGAATCTAAATAAGTTCATCAGATACCACGCCTCAATATTTATCACAAAATAATGTGAGCACCAAGTAAATATCACATCCATGTATTTTTTACAATAAAACGTTATTTTGTCATTAGTGAATCCAGGAATATATTTATATTTTATTTATTGCCCAATTCTTGTAATGCATTTGTTTTTCACTTCAGTTAGTTAAGTTATTGAGTAAGAAGCTTGAGTTAATGTTATATATTTTTTTAGTACATAGTGTGTGCTTTAATCTCTCATAGTGACTTAAAAGCTAGCTTAGCTTAATACAGAACATTTTCTGATATACCACAGATATTTTCATCGGGGCCGGACGTTGACCAAAATGTGTACTGATTGCAGCATATTCGAAGTATTCGGCTTGGGTGATGTATTCGTCGTAATCTGTTTGAGTCTTAAATATTACTTTTATATCGAAAGTAAGAAGAACTGGTTTAATTTATTTCCTCATCACTCTTTGGTTAAAAAAAAATTCGTCATCAAACAAACATAGTTTTTGTTTTAACTAAAAGTTATTGCGACTTTATGAAATAACATTTAAACGAAAACAAATTATGAATATATAGACTATATTTTATATTTATAAAAAACACATTAACTAAACCCTGCCATAACTCACTTATTATACTGTGTTCGGATTTCAATAAACAGAATTGTCACTTGACTGAAGGTCAAGGTTCGGTTCTTAGCTAGGTGTACAGGGGGTTGTATCCCCATGCGATTTATCATTCTCGCATTCTCATTCAATCTCTCGGTACTTGGCTACACTTGTTTTAAGACTACTGTAGTAACTCCTACCTATTGGATTAACTCGATAAACGCATTACCATAGATCATGTAATAAAAACCATAACTTACAATAAAATATAACAAGGGCAATATACTATTTTTTAATCGCCACGTCTTACTAGCATTTAGGTTTATAAACTTATGAAATAATTGCGCTAGTGGTTTTATGTATAGAGGGAAGGTTATATTTAGAAGAAGTGAACCCGCATTTACTTGGTGTTAGAATGAAAACACATTTTGGGAGATAAAACCTCTGTACACCCGACTGAGATTCAAACAATGGTCTCCCCGTGATCGGCAGTCTAATCTAAAACGAGAGTGAGGCCTTAGACCATGTGGCCACCAAAGTGGTTAAATTTGTTTTATTCTAGTTTTATCAGAAGACTAAATAAACATATTAAACATATGTCATTGTATCTGTGTAGGGCTGGGCTTATATCCAAGAGTCTACCTATAAAACTTGTAATGATCATGGGTAAAGCTGAATTGTTCCAGTTTTGGATAAATACTTGGCCTGTTATTCAATCACAAAAAATATGGATTAGAATAATTATGAGAAAATATGAATTGGTCTCGTCTCGAATGAAAACTAGGCCTATTATTCAAATGTTCACTAGTGAAAATTATTATAGTAATAAGGACGTGTATTTTTATGCCCTAGAAATAAACAAAAAAAGACAAAAAAAATCGAAAAATTTGACCAGGACTTTTCAAAAAATGACCTTAAAATATGAACAAAGAGTTGTAATAATTGCACACGATTAAATCAAACACGTGCCTTACATATAAAAAAAATTATCCATGGGATGAAGTCTTTAACAACTACACTTTTTCATTCTGTTAAATATAACAATGTTATACAAATATCTGCTTCAGAAGTTATAGCTACCCCTTCCAACGCAAGCTTCTTCAGTTTAATTGCATTGTTTTACCAGGAATGTGTATTTTAAAACCATTCAAGCAAAGGGGATACATAGTTCATTGTCTTCTCATCACATCAACTGTGTGTTGGACAAATATCTGTGCATTTATAAAATATGTCTTGTACTAAAGATTATACATAATCAACCTGAATGCCTTAAAATGTATCAAAAATGACAAATAATGACTCAAAAATTACAAAATGACAAAAAGTGACTAAAGAATGACCTATGAAATATACAATTCTACAACTATAATCGTAAATAGAGTTTATGTACAATAAGTATTTTATGTGATGACCCAATGAATAGATGACATTATCAAAATCCGGGTTCTATACTAATAAACATGTGAAAAGATGTAAGGTGAGTACTAGGCCTAATATTCTATCATAAATTAGTAGGCCTAAAATTACAATAATCATGCGTAGAGATGAATTGGCCCCCTCTTAGGTGAATACCTGGCCTATTATTCAATTACAGGCTAGTAAAGATTATAATAATCACTAGCCAATGTAGATTGGTTCAGTGTTGAATGAAGAATATTTTCAGGGACATTTAGTATGCGATTTATAAACCTACTGATTATATCAGCCCATGACATAAGAACTAACTTAATTATATAACTTACATAACACCATGTCCCTCAATCGTTAGTTTATCATTGTGAAAAAGAGACGCTTCAAATTCCCAAATTATATTTTATTAATCATTCCTGGAATTAAATCCAGGACCTCTAGCTCAGTTGATAAACATGCCACCGATTGAGATAAGCTGTTGACTAGTATTTTGTAAATATTAGGATGATCGGTTTCTTAAGAAATGATCAAGCATTTGCGTGGAGGGAGATTGAGAACAACTTTAGAAAACCAATTCACCGTAAACACGTCCGGACACAAATCTAGACATTCCCGCCACCATCCAAGTCAGACTTTTTGCTGCTGAAATGGAGTAAGCATGGGCACCGAACCAGTTGCGTGCACGACTCTAACGCCACATAATAAGGCAATTATCAGTGACAGTTTTTACATAATTAGATTAATTAGCTTATAGATATCTCCGTCCTTCAGATGTTGCTAGGGGTTAAAAGCATTTTAGTTGTAGTCAAACGTTTAAGTAAGGAGTCTGTTTAATGTACAGTACATGTTTGCTAGTAATGGTTATCAAGTAACTTAGTAACGCAACTTAGTTAAATTTGGGATGGGAAAATTGGTTATTATTTTTGGACCTTTAATCAATTTTCAGCTACATAATGAAGACATAAAATTACCATCCAAATCTTTAAATATTTCAATTATTTCCTAGTGGGAAAGATGCCCCATGCAATTTGGTAGTGCAGGTAACGGGTGAAAAGATCCATTTTTTTTTTTTTTTTAGTTTTTAAACAAAAATATTTCTTTGACCAAAATAAATTAATTCTCCAGTAGAAACATAGAGTTTTATTATCTTTATATGTTGATGTCAACAGTTGTTAAATATCTGTCAAGGTTGGGTTGAAATTTAACGACAATTCGTCTTCTTCATTTAAAAAAATTGTTCATCAAATACCACTATTCTCAAGACAGATAATCAACAATTTTCAAGGTAAACCCCCACTTGAAGAAAATTAAACTACTTGTTTCTACTAAAGAAACATTTTATTAATTTTGGCCAAAAGTCTTTACAATAAAACTGCGATAACACTGGTATTTTCTTGCGTGCTCTTACATTCCACCTTAAGGGAACAGCCATCTTTTAAATATCACTGAGGAAAGTTTTAGACGTTCGGAAACCTCACATTTTTTAGTGAGTGTTTTGTTAGTTAAGACTATTGTCTACAATAATATAGAGAACAAATATACCACCATATCCTTCAAGGAATGCAAGACCTAATATTTAAGGTTTAACATAATTTTTATAAAATACAGTAAGCATATATTTCTCTCATTTTCAACGAGATGTTACGTTAAACGTCGCAGTTATAAAATAAATTAAATAAATGTTTAAGTATACCGCAGAGACTTTCTAACCCCTTTACCTAAAAATCCAAATGATTGCTTAAAATTCTTAGGATTGTTGCATTGTTGTCGAAACATAATGGAAAGAAAGAGATTTATATTCCACCAAAGAGCATACATGAAATATAATCCATTGTAAGTGAATTTTCACACCGGATGAAACAGACACATAGTTCATGATGCACACATCCATAACACAGGAGCCTAGGGGATTGAACACTTGTTAGGGCTAGTAACTCGCTCGCAAAGCTAAAGGTCCCGGGGTTTTTTCCCTTTGCGAGCCAATGCTCTACCATTGAGCTATCCTGGATCATCATCGTTTCCGTAGCCATCTTTTACTAGTACTTGGTATAATGCATCTCAGAGCTATTTACAATTATTACAGTGTATGGCAACTCGTGACTGACAGTAAGATGCCATACATTCCGTATTATTAATTCATATTTATTATAAATTAAAATAAAATAATGACGTAACTGGGCTACATTTATCTCTAGCTCAGCTAATGGAAAGAATAACTAGTACTAATCTACCGTTGCTCAAGGGATGCCCGAATGTACTAAACATACATTCTTTTCCGTGGAGGCTCTTTCCATGTCCCGGTGAGATGAGAAGATAAAGGTTGTGATAATGATAGAATAGACCCTATGAAGATCTTATTCTTATCTTAATCTTAATTAATCGAATCCTTCTGACCATTAAAATTATTACTCTTTCGAAATGAATCTCTCAGCACAAGCCAGGAATCGAACTCGGATCCTCTATTTCAATGGATCAGTTTATCAAAAATTGATACGTAATTTACACGTTTCTTCAATTTTGTGTTGAAGATTGTTATTATTAATAGCTATCGCTACGCGTACACAATGGGCTCAATACATTTATAGATCTCTAGTTTAATAAATATTCAACAATATTTTGCAGAATAGACACCATTCTTTCCGTGTATGATTTTTCTATATGCACACAACTACTCCATCAGAATCCAGTCTTAAAAAAAGAGTTTGCTTATATATAATATTGATTCCAAAAATTTTGGAAAGCCTGTAATCTCGTACAAAAACACTTCCAACTGCCCCTTAAGATACTACACGCATGAAATTTTATTCATTTGTGAGATGAACAAAATATGCTCTTCCAATAAAATTTATGGAATATCTCATCACTGATCTTATTTATTTATAATTAATTCGATCAAGTTTACATTCATTTAAATAATAAAATGTGTCTTTAATATGTATAAATACATAGCTAGCTTAGGTGGTTAAACGGAGACATACAAAGTTAATGTTAAATAGATCAATGAATTTTCCAGGACACAAAAAATAATATCTTGCTCGTTTATCCTTAAAACCCTCAATATTTTTATATTCACCATTTTCATCTACAGCATGTATCCATGTCTTACATGGCCTACCTATTCCTTTTGATCCACACACTCTTCCTTCATATATGTGTTTAGTTACTCGAACCACACTCATCCACTCAATATGTCAAAACAAACATATGAGTCTTCTTTCACATTTACCTAAGTGATTCCCTCACAACCCACACTCCTTTAGCACCCATTCATTAATGACTCTGGCCAAATGAATTTTTCCCCGTGAATTTCTTAGATATCTCATTCTTATTGCATTCACCTTGCTCTTGTGTTTCTCCTGACAAACCCACGCTATACATCCATAAAACAATATTGGCGTTAGCACACTTTCTTATACAACCATATTTGTCTTTCTAGATATTATTTCAGTCTTTGCAATAGTCCATATATACCCAACTACCCCCGGAGATGCATTCACCCGTTTGCCGATTTCACCTAATTCTGGACATGTGATATAAAAGTGAATTTTTCTGAATTGTTTCTCCCTCTCTGTGTGCCTTAGTAGTTAAAATTAGTGTAATTCGGACAGCTTTAATTTTTAGAGTTAAAAGTAATAATATGCATAGTAATAATGCATATATAATAACAGGATTTAAAAGTGTGTTCCATAATATCTTGGAATACATAACTGATCAATACGTGACGTTGTAAACTTATATTCATATGGATATTATTAGGAACGTTCTTGATTATAACGATAATTGGTTGATTGATTGATACAACTCTAAGTCAATTAACAAATTGTTTGATTGTTTGATACACTTATAAGCCATTTAACAAAACAAGTTATGAAAAAAAGATGGTTTAATAAAAGAAAAATTGTTAGGACATAAAAATGTATATGCTATGTCAATATGAATTGATGGAAGTGGTAAAGAATTAATTATTCAAGGATAAAAATTGAAATATCAGGAGTTTATTCACTTATAAAAACATACATTATTTTCCTAAGAATCACCTAGAAATTGTTCGAGAGCAATTTGAGTTAAAACATAGGTAAAAAAGTAGTTGAAAAAGCTTCATAAAGAATGAAATTGTTTGAAAAATATTTTGAGAATTTATCGAAAAACAGAAATTGTAAATGATTGGTGACTGAACCTCACTATAAAGGTAAGCTTGATAGTTTGATTTTGTTTATAGTAAACAGAAAATTAGTAAATTTCTTGTTCAACCTTTTAACCATTCAACTATTTATTTTTATATCAGCTTTTTTGGTTATGGTCATTACTTCTCTCTATTTTATTTGAACCATTAATTGTTCTTGATATAATCTTACAAATCAATACTTAATGTTCCGTATTGGTTTTGTCTTAGACCTGAGGATGGCGTAATGAATGCCGAAACACGTAGTAAATCAACCAGTCAAGAGGTGGTACAAGTGTCTAAGGAGTGGATTAAAATAACAGTTAAGGAACGTTTCTTTATTACACCATTCAAATTACATTAAGTATTTTTTCCGTCTACATTTCTTATTTCATCCAATCTCTTATATTTAATCAAATTATAATATCCAACATCTAAATCCATATTTATTGATTGGACGACACTTCTGCTAATCAACAATCTTGTAATTAATTATCTCTTTGGTTAAAACATGTTTATAGCTTCTTGAACTGATAACAAGGTTCAAACAATAACATATTTTAACTTTGTATGCAATGTTTGGATAAATTTTAATTTCAATTTTAACATGTTTCATATATAATTGAAATATAATATATGTGTATTGTATAATATCCCTTTTTATCTATTTACTAGATTTTATTAATTGATTATTCATGTAGTTTGTCATTTTACAACTTATCATTAATCATATTTTATTAATCTAATCAATTTGTTTGTTACTGCATAATTGTCCTTGTTGACTTGTTTTTAGATTCTATTAAATTGATCTTTCATGTAACTGTAACTTGTAATAACAACTCCAGTTCTGTCACCAACAATTTACAATCTCTCTTTTTCGAAAAATTCTCAAAATATTTTTCTAATAATTTCATTCCTGTATGAATCTTGTTCAACTACTCTTTTACCTACTTTTTTAACTCAAATTGCTCTTGAAAAATTTCTAGGTGATTCTTCCAGGACAATAATGTATGTATTTATAAGTGATTAAATTCCTGACATATCAATTTTTGTCCTTGAATAATTAATTCTTTATCACTTCCATTAATTCATATTGACTTAGCTTATAGCTTTTTATGTACAAACAATTTTCCTTTTATTAAACCATCCCTTTTTTCATAACTTGTTTTGTTAAATAACTTAGAAGTGTATCAATCCATCAATTAATCAATCAATTAACCAATTTGTTAATTGACCTAGAGGTGTATCAATATATCAAACAATTGGCCTTCTACCAAGAACGTTCCTTATAATATTCATTTATACTTCTCCTTACTACAAATTAAAATGAATTTAACTAATATTATCTTGATATGGTATTCAGGATGTTTTTTCAAAACGTATCCACAGTACAAACACTAAGTTGTTGTTGTTTTTTACTAATCTTTTCAACATATGGATTTATCTAAAGACTTATTCTTTCAACGCAGATCTTACTAGATCGGATATAAAACTTGGTTGTTCGTATTAGAAATTAATTATTATTTATTTGAGGTATTTAAATTGCAATCTATGAACCAAATTATAATATTTGTTTTTGTTGGCACACGATAATTTCTATGAGCGAGAGTGAAAGGACCTACCAATTTTGCCTGTAAAGGTATTTTCTCATACGTTCCAGGGTTCCATTACATGCCACAATCGACGAAGGACCGAAGGCTTTATTTACCTTTCGATGGAAGTTGTGCTAGTGATTTTTATCGCTAAAGAAATATCCATCAACCACGGCTGGTGCTTAACCCACAAACATCGGGTCCTGAGGTGAGTACTTTACCTCCAGACCACAGAGGTAGATTCCAGGAAAATAAAATTTGATAAAGACAAGATTGTAGTTCCAAGCCTTTGAGTTTTTTTGTTGATACTTCTAGATTGAGACAATATTTCGCAATGAGTTTTTAAATTTTATTTTATGTTTATAAATATTATATGTGTAGCCTTCATACAAATAGAGTTTTAAATATCAATGATTTTTCAAAGACAATGAAAGCTTGTGCATTTTTGGGTTTGAAAAATAGAAATTTTTAACAGCTTTGTGTCAGCTCTTGATGCATGGATATATGTAAATAGGTCACTGTAAAAATTGTAGCTTTGAAAACCCTTCAAATATTATAGCTCACACAGCATGTTTAGGAAAATTCAGAAATTTATGAAGAATAGATCGAAGATTTGAATAAATTAAAATTATTAAGTAACTCTGCTACAATAAATCAAATAGTAAATAAACTAAAATATCTCAATTCAACTTGTTCACATTTTGAGCGATCAAACTGTATGTATTTGGATGATTATATTTGATACACTTTACAATAAATTGAAATAAAAATTGAAGTATATATTTATTTAAAAAAACACTAAAATTACTGTACAGTTTGAAAAAGTCTAGCCAGTTATCTGTAAACAAGAGTCTTGTTTGAAAAACTAAAATGTATATTTTTAGGTAATATTAAATAACCCTCATCGGTGGTCACATGATATAAGGCTAAATATGTTAGATTGCTGGTCATTAGGAGGTAGAGGCTCGAATCTCAGTCGGATGTATTAGGGATGTTTTACCACGTATCATTTAATTAATTGGGTTTTACCTTTCAACCTACAAGCTAATGTGCATTTTCTTTGCGTCACCTTTCCATTCGCTCTCATTTGGGGTGAGTCGATAATGATCTTGGTAATAAATGTACTAAAATATAACATAGAATAAAATATCTGAATCTTCCCACAGGGGGTTTACAATCTATAAGGTCATTTGCAGGAAGGTTGTACTGCTGTTATTTGGCCTACTTTCTCTATATACTATTCCTCAAGTGGTATCATAAACCTGTAAACATTTTAAGAAAATTCATTTTCACACAAATATATACAAGCTTTCGCCATGTTTAATTATCTATAGAATACTATAATTGTATAAATTCATGAAATATGTAATTTTAAGGTATATCAATCAAATCAATTAATCTGTTTGTGTATATATTTATCTATATATCTATCTAGCATCCTAATAGCTGTAACATTAACTTAATGAAATGACAGGTGTTAAAACTAAAATGTTGGTTCATAGTTATATTGTTTGATTATGATATAACATTTGGTGTGGGAGTTGATATTAATTAAATAAATAAGCCTGTATTTAATTTCACCGATAAGATCACTGTGCAAAAACACATAAAATTTATTTAAAATATTATATATTATACCTTAAATTATTTGGTAAAAATATTGTAACATTGAGTGTGTCTAGGGAGTTAATAATAAAAATTTTAATCAAAACATTGTGAGAGGATTGAAACCATATCCTCAATTAAAGGCAGTTCTAGTATACCCGCTATGGTAGGGATTAAGCGAATTGGTCTTTCATACAATGGTCCTGTAATTAATTACTCAAAAGTAATAGTAATTTACTCAAATTACCAATTTAGATATATCGCGCACTCAGTAGAAGGATCATACTCTGGACGACCGTTATAATTTTGAATGTACAAATTTGAATAACAAAATCCATTTAATAAAATGTAGGTAGTTTATATTTAGTAATGCAACACATTTAGCGCAGTGGCAGTCAACGGTTTTTTAAGGGCACCACCTGCTTGAAGGAAAATACCCTTACACAGCTATAACTTATTTCTAAGGGGAATAGCAGTCCATAAAACAATCCTCAAATTTCTTAAAATTGTCTCTTGTGACTTCATCAAGACATGTTTTTATTTGGTTGAGGAAGGCTAGATCGATGTTTCTCACCATACAATTTGATATATATTTGTGACATATCGAGAGATACGTTTTTTAAACTTATGTGACTTTATCTTTTCATTACATTTAAAAATATATAAAACGTAAGGTTTTTAATTGTATAAGAACATGTTAACATCTTTTACCTACATTTTGGAGTGAACCATATTTTGAATAAACAAAACACTTCTTAAGAATTTTGGAATCTGTGAATGTCTGTGATGCTCTTCAGCACTCGATCTGTGATCCTTAACAGTTTCCTATTATTCCAGGAGAGTGGTACCCCTATTTGTAAGCTGAATGGGGGTAATTATATCTGTATATCTTGTGACGCCCATATTTATACCCCCAAATAGTATTGTATTTAATTATATGTTGGGTTGTGTGACACCAACTAAGTTGGGAGCACGTCTTTATTCTGAGCAAGGCTCCCTGAGTTGGAGTCTTAGAATGGTGAGAATTTATTCGTTGGAGATATACGGGGAGTCCTTATTTTACAGCTATAAATTTACAGTCATAGAGCTAGTCTAGTTTGTAAGTCGGTCCGTGATATAATAATTTTGTTACAAAAGTTCATGTTTAGTAAACTTACTAAAAATATAAATAATGCATGGCTAAATATTAATTATACTTATTATTTTGTCTAATTTGTTATGTAAGTGAAAAAAAGTATCTGTATTTTTATTGCTTTAAATCCCTAATTTCAATAAAATTTCAATATCCTTTATTATAGTGCTGGGCAGCAGTCATTACCTATAATAGGCCAACACTGAAAAATACACAAGTACTTGGCATGTGATCATAGTTACATAAGGAAATAAATAACACAACCATAGCTAAATAAAGATATAACTATACATATAAATAGTTACTGAAAATAAGAAAAAATAATTAGAATAGTAATAAAAATCTAGGAAACTGTTTATTCTTTTGTGATGAAAGTTAAATTCGACAAATCTATAATTTGCAGTATGAATACAATGGTTTATATTTATCATATCAAACAGCCATAAATATAAGTTGAATGTTTTCCAAATATTGAGAGTCAGTTAAGGTGATGGAACTTTAAACAGCAGCATATTCAAGCTTAGTGTTAAAATACAACAAACTTGTTTGAACGAGGATTTAATAAATTTATTAAGTCCAAATAATTTCAAGAGGATATATATTTTCAACGTGAACACGAAAGTAAAGTATTGTGTCTTGGAGGACAAATAGATAAATAATATAAAGTGAGTTAACTATGTTATAAATGAGCAGTTTAAATTACAAAATAAATTATTAGTATTACTAATAACATATATGGATTTGGTCTTTGATTTGTTAATGGACATTCTATTTTCAGTAGACTATTTAAATTACCACTATGTCATTTTGCAAATCCATATAACTTCGTATTGAGCTGATAATTTGTATATAGTTTGAGATCATTCTCAAATACTAAGTAACTAGATTAAATTAATTATTTACAAATAACATCAATAAACAGTTTGAAAAAAACTAGTCTTAAATTATGGTTGAATAGAACAAAGGTTGGAACACCTGATTGAGGTATGTTAATACATTTTAATAGCTAATTATCTATTCTGTAAATTGTTGCAAAACCAATTATTATGTGTGAAATAGGCCAAAATTATAAAGTTTATAGAAAATATTATTCTGACATAAATCAAAAGCTCTTTTTTGATCAAAATAAATTGCATACACCTAGACTATTGAATAATGACTAGAGGGATGATATTCCCCAGAAAGTCTAATAAGTTCGTGACATTAGGTCTATTTTTTTACAAAGCAATGTTGATAATCAGAGATTAAATTATTTAAATGGTTGTCCGCACGCTATTTATTATTTATACTGAAGAAAAGGTATTTAAAATAGAATTGGTCTAGATTAATTATAGTAGCTATAATGGCGTTTCATTCCACTCTGCTTTGATTGGTTGAATTTGGTCACGTGACCACACCCCCTAACTCTCTATTGGCTGTTGGTTTTCCCCTCCCCTCTTCTATACCTTAACAACCACCCCTCCCACCTATCAAGTGTCCCCTCCTTTTGAGCCCCCCTTTTAACCCCCTAGACTCCCCCTGACCATCCCTCACGCGGTCCAGACATGTTGGTTCTTGTTCCAAACAATGTTGGCACTTGTATTTTTTTATTTAACTTTTTTATGCTTATCGCTTTTTTATTTGTGCTCAATGATTATTTATGTATACTCTTTGCTTTCTATTTGTTACTATTGCTTATTTATGTCTGGGTAGGATTGGGATGGAACGTTGGAGATTTTTAGTTATTTATTTATAGGCGTGTAGTCCACGGCACTGGGCACTCCTCCTTCGGCATCACTAGTGAACGCTGAAATCATCTTCTTTTATCGGCAGCTTAGCGAGAAGTGTGATAGATGGTTCCCAGCCGAAACTCCCCTTTCACTTCCCCCTCACTACCCCTCCTTAAAGGTATGTGTTGAAGTTTTAAATGATGACAGGCGTCCATTTGGCAGGTCGACAAGACAAGTCGGGACAAGAATAGATCGTGACATTTAATGATGTCGTAATGGGTTTTCCCTGGTGACTGTCACCAGTTTGGTGTCTCGACAAGACAGAAATAGATTGTGACCTTGAAACGGTGAGTTAGGTCATTGACTCTAGCCTCCCTCCTCTCGTCAATGGTTTTTTTTCCCGGTGATGTCGCAACTAGAGAGCATTGACACAGCTTTAATTGTGCATAATCAGGGGCCTTGAAATCCTAAGTTAGGGGCCGCTATCCCCTACCACAATAGTCTACTAAAATTGGTTATTCGGTATAGTCCGTTGACATGTGTGGATGTAATTATCCGTCATGGACCAGAGGAGTAAAGTAGTAATGTTCCCGAGTTTACATGGAGTGATGGAGAGTATAAAACCACCCCAGTTCATCCGAGCGAGATTTGAACCCACTACCTCCACCTGCCATAACTATATGAGTAACACGTACTCTTTCTGGTGAAACGTGCGGTAAAGTTGATTAAGAAAATATTCTGTAGGGAAAAATACCTACAGTTTACATGGCGGGGATTCAATTTCTGCCCCCGCCAGGATAAGATAAGCCTGACATTTAGACGGCGTGCACACCGGTATTTGAACCTTAATATCTCAAGAAAGGCTATACTTCCTGCACCCCCACCATTTTGTAAGGGGTTTTACCGGTCGACTAGATTTTTATAGACCAGGTATAATGTGTACCCGCATTTTCTTAAACGTCGATCACTCTGTCATCACCCGTCTCGTGACGCCTTAGACTATGTGACCATTAATGTAAATATAAAATGCATTTTGACGGTAGATTGCTACCCAAGGACCTAGTATTTTATGCCAGTGATGCGGTTAAAATATGGTCCGAAGGATTGATGGTTTCATTATCTAACTCCACGTAAATGAGGGAACACTTACATTTTAAATCATTCATTGCTATCAATCTCACATGGCGTTGCCCGTGACCCACTGTTGTATTGTGTTAACAAATAACCTTACTAAAACTTTAAATATCTTGGGTCTACGTGGATTTGGACCCTCCCATACACATATGTTAAAAATTTCAGATCTCTACGTGCCATAGTTTTGGTTGGGCATCGCACACAAACACACACAGAAAAAACACTTACTTTTTTAATTATAGATTCTTGTTCCATTAATATAAATAGGCGGAAAGCCCAGATGGTCAGACTGGCACGCAAGAGAAAACCACATATATTCAAGAATAGAGAATAGAATATAAATATCCAAAATCTCAATATCGAAATTTATTCCCAATGCACCCCAACAAGATTCGAACCGAATCCTAGAGATGAACATGAGAGTTGAGCACTGTCTCAACGAAATACAGTCCCGATTTCATAGGTACAACCAGAAAAGCCACTAGTTCTAATTTCACATATTCATACGTCAAGAAAAGTGATCTGAAGCTACCTATTTTAATATATTATAATAAAATATCACCGATACTGTATTATTATTTTATAAATGTTGGCTGAAAAAGTTTGTATTTTCTTAAAGTCTCTATGTATAATATTTGGAATCTACATATAAACAGGGGTTTTCCACAGCGTCTTTTTACTACCGGTTCGGGCTTTAATACACTTAGTTTGAGCCTGACAACTTTTAGCCCATGGTGTTACTGTACTTATTTAACTATGAGAGGCTGACATCATATACAGAATAGTCAAAACAAAACCTTCCAAGTGCCGGCATGGGCTCAAACATAAGTCCTTTAATGACCGCGAATATTGACGTAAATTAAATCCGCCCTCAAGCGATATAACCATTGTTGTAGAGTGAGGGGGATGGAGGGGATCGATCATTGGATAATACCCTTCTTTCACCCCACTGTTGCAGCAAACCAGTGACCCATCCTGCTAAACCACGCCAGTGTAGTTTATTATGAGATTTCTATCTTTTACTTTTTTTTAGCACCGCGTCTTACTAACCGTTCGGATTATATTTCGCTTAAGTATAATTTACGATAATGGACTAGGAATTGAAAAGGATTCACCCGCATTTGCGCGTGGAGGAAAATCATAAAACCATTTTGAGAAACAATAAGCACACCTTTCCGAGATTCGAACCTATATTTTCCCGTCATCGACAATATAATCTACGTCTTGAGTATTGCGTTAGAAAACGAGGCCACCGAAGTGGGTATCAATAACTATATCCTATTTTTAGGGAGTTAACAATCCTTACGAGGCTGGCTCTTCTCTATGTATACTTCAACAAAACTAGATATTACAACAGATTGAAGAAGAAGCAGATCCGCGAGTCCAGCTGGATTCTAAATTGGGAAGGTTGAATCCAAATTTGCGTAGAGGGGGAGTAAGGAAATGGTCCAGAGTTTACGTGCAGGGAGAGTGTGAAACCATTTAGTGGGAACTACCAACAATACACCTCGGTATATATTCAAATCCCCCAAACTTTCCCAACACAGATTCGAACCCTGATATCATTCGTCAGGAGCTTCATGCCTTCTAGTTGTCAAACACAAGAGAATAATATGTCGTTTCAATCTGGGCACACCCGTTCGGTCCCTAGAATATGTTGTGACAGAAGGGTGCTGGTACTATAAACTTTTCCGGAATAAATAGTAAAGATCACAAACGGTTAAATGTTAAGTTTTATTGCTTACATACGTGTAGTTAATATAGCATTATCAAGTATCGTATATGAATAGAAAGGAGGAATATGTATACTATTATTATTTCACCTCTTAAATATTTTTTTATAATTTTAATTAAATTTTGTTTAAGGTAATGTGTCACAACCACACACACGTTAAATTGACGCATTTTAGCATCACATCTTACTACCCTGTTCGGGTTATACGCTTAAGTACTAATTACGCTAACAGATTAGGTATTGGTGAGCTTGAACCCACATTTGCATAGAGGGAGGGTGAAAAAACTACCCACAATTCACCCGACTGATATTAGAATCTCGAGCTTCCCCCTGATTAAACGGATAAGTAATAAATATATATATATGTATTAAAATGCTGAAAACTCTGTAGGAAAAAATGCTAGTAATAAAGACATGTAAACATTGGTTTAAATATTATTCCTATATATTCATTTTCGAAGGAGGATTTTTAATTTTTAACTAGACTATTTTTTTAACACAATACCACAGTATGTCATGGGCAGCAACGTGTGTGATTATTAGTTATGAATAATTTAAGAGGTAAGTGTGCATTCACTTTCATGAAAGTAGATAATGAAACAATCAATTCACTCAACTATATTTAAACCCGATTACTGGCATAAAAAGACTAGGCCCTTGGGTAGCAATCTACCGTAACAATGCATTTTATACTTGCATCGATGTTCGCATGGTCTAAGGCTTCACTAGATGGGCGATGACAGTGTGATCGACGATTGTGGGTACACATTCTACCTGGTCTATAAAAATCTGTTTGACCGGTAAAACCCCTCCGAAAATAGTGGGGTGCAGGAAGTACGACCGTTCTAAGAATATCGAGGTTTGAATCCCGGTGTGCATGCCGTCTAAGTGTCAGGCTCATTTAATTCTGGTGGGGGTGGGTGGAATTTGAGTTCCCACCGTGTAAACTGTAGGTATTTTTCCCTCCGGAATATCTTCTTAATAATCCTTACCGTACGTTTTGTCAGAAAGAGTATGTGTCACTCATATAGTTATGGCGGTGGGAGGTCGTGGGTTCGAATCTCACTCAGGTGAACTGGGTTGGTTTTCTACTCTCCCTCACACCACGTAAACTCTGGAACATTACTACCTACACCTCCGGTCCATGATGGATACCTACATCTACGCATGTCGATGGTCAATACCCAACAACCAATGCTAGTAGGGTTTTGTGGAGGGGGATAGTGGCCCCTAACTGATGAGTCTGAGGCCCCTGATTGTGATAAATAGAGCTGTGCCAATGCTCTATAGTTGCCACATCACCGGGAAAAACCCATTACCACATATGGGGTTGCGACATTGCGATAACTATTTGTGACATAACTGGGGAAAAAACCCATTTCCGAGAGTAGAGTTACTAATGTCAATGACCTAACTCACTGTTTCAAGGTCGTGATCTATTTCTATCTTTTCGAGCCGCCAAACTGGTGCCAGTCATCAGGGAATACCCATTGCGACATCAATCAAGGTCACGATCTAATCTTGTCCCAACTAGTCTTGTCGACCCGCCTAACTGGCGCCTGTAACCAGGGAAAACCCATTACTACGTAGGGGGTTACTACACATACCTCTAATAAGGGGGGAGGGGGAAGTGAAAGGGGTCTTTCGACCGGGAACCATCTATCACCCTCTTCGCTACGCTGCTGAGCAGAGAAGATGGTCCCAGCGTTCACTAGCAAAGCAGAAGGAGGAGCGCCCGGTGCCTTGGACTGGACGCCAATAAATAAATAACTCCAACGTCTCATTACAATCCTACCTAAACGTAAATAACAATGAGCACAAATAAAATTGCAACGAACACAAATAAAAAAGCAATGAGCAAACATAAAAAGCCATTTAACACAAATAATAAGGCAATGAGCATACATAAAAAATAAACAAGGAAATACAAGTACCAACAAGTCTGGAACCAGATACAACACGTTTGGAACAATGGAAAGATGGTCAGCGAAGGGAAGGGGGTCTCAGGAGGAGTTAAGGGGAGTTAGGAGGGTGGGAGGACTGGTAAAAGCAACAGCCAATCATAGAGCGAGGGGGCATGGTCAAGTTACTAAATTCAAACAATTATAGCAGAGTGGAATGAAACGTAATTCTAGCTACTAATGGTTCAGGCCTTTTATTTAAAAAATATGGATGGGTGTTACTTGTTTAAGAACTTGGGTGGCTCATGTGCTAAGCTATTGGCATTCTAAAAATATACCAAGTGTTCAAATTTCTGTTTTGGTTATATTCTTTAAATAATAACAATACAAACTTTTATCAAAAGCCGTTTGGATAGTCTGTCCTCCACGTCTTATTACCCTCCCAGATTATCCGTGTATTTATACTTCAAAGGTAGGATTGAGAAATATAATATTTAGGGGAAATGTGGCTGTATTTACTTCGAAAGAAAATGGACATCAGTTTAAAAGAAAGACACATTAATGTATACCCATCCTGAATTTGAGTCTCAACATACTCGTCATCTGTAAAACCAGACGATATGAAACTGATGCCTTGGTCAACAAGACCAATGGGGCTGAATAAACTGAAGTATCAAACATATGTGGTTTTAAAATGATAGTTTAGGCAAGATTTTAAATGGAAAACAATTGATACAGTTAACTACTATTTAATTCACTCTAAATTCAGTTGAAAAATAATACACATACCTTAAGAGAATAATCGAAGCAGGTACTTTTGGCAGAGTGCTTACTTTCTTAGCTATCCATAATTAGTTCCGTGCTCAGACTCATTCACTACTCATAGTTTAAAGTGATATGGAAGGGGCTGCGATTTAAGGTCGGTATTTTTTTTATATATCAAAAAACTCTTTGGTCTAAATAAATCGAATATTATCCAGAACTTACATTAAATTTAATTTGATATGTAAAGTAAAACCAACAGTTCTTGAGTAATATAAAAAATTATTGAATATTACCAATGAAGATATTCTAATTTGATATGAAACCTTTTAAATAGAAAAGATCTTAGATTAATTTAGAAAATATTTTAAGAAGACTAGTAATAAGGAATCTTACCCACTTTGGTGGCCACTTGGTCTAACGTGCTACTTTCGTCTTGGACTAGACTGCCGAAGACGGGGAGATTAGTGTTCGATCCTATTCAGGTGCACTGAGTGTGGTTTTACTAAATGGTTATCAACTCTCTTTCCACACAAAAGCGGGTGCACTCTATCGCAATTAAACCTTCCTAATTCCTAAACCATTGGGGTAATTAGTACGTATGCGTACAACCCGAACGGGTAATAAGACGTGGTGATAAAAAATTAAAAATAAGGAGGTTTTGAATTTTACTATGGATATGAGTTGTACAATATTCGTAGTATACAAATTATTATTGTGTACAAAACTTGCCGGTTTCTACATTACTTCAAGGAGCAGGGGACTACTGTGATTAACAAGGTTTAAGACTTTTTAGTTATTCATTTTTAATTTCATTGTTGTTTATAATATTGTCGTAGAAAATTTACATTTTTTCCACATAATCTCAAGAATGTAACTTGTTAAAATGTTATGTTTATTCTAACCTCCAAGTCTGTGATTTCAGAAGTTATCATTCTCTCTATAACTTGCCCAATGGTGTATTGTTCTGTGCACCTGGCTACGAGCCTCGGGGTCACGGATTTGACTCGCAGCTGGTACCTCGGCTATTTTTACCAAAAAGGTGGGTTGCCCCAACAGTCACAAGGGTTTGATTAATTAGGCTTAAGTAATGTTTATGTGTTTCCACCAGTTTCACGTATCCTCATACTCACTATCACCATCATCTCATCTCATCGGTACATGCAAAGAGCCTCCGCGGAAAAGACGTATGATTAGTACATTTGGGCACCCCATGGGCAATGGTACATTAATTAGCACTGGCTAACTGGATAATATTTCCACTACTGGGCTATGAATGATGTAGCCCGGACGCATTATTATTATTATTATTATTCTCTATGTAAAATAAATGTTCATCTCAATTTTATATTTCCTTTATTTGTTTATAATATTACATTATTAAATACGCAATAAATTCTTATCTGAATCATTATGGTTAATCAGTATTAATCTCCATTGTGGATTTAATGTGGTGTTAGAACCTACTATATTATATTCCAATACGTTTTCATAATGTATTATTAACATTTTTAACTTTTCTCAAATTTTTATTTAACATATATACATAACCATATTTAAACATAGTATGTTAAAACTTATTTAAATATTATGACTAAATTACATCATTGTAAAAACTTATATTTTTATAATTAATAACCCGCCTCGGTGGCGTAGTTGGCTAACTCGCTAGTCGTGTTGAGCTCTACTGCTGAGGATGGGGAGATCAAGGTTCGAATCTCGATCGGGTGAACTGGGGTTGGTTTTTCCTAAATGGTTTTCCACTCTCCCTCCACGCAAATGCGGGTTCACTTCCTCTAATTCAACCTTCCCAATTCCTAATCCATTAGAGTAATTAGTACTTAAAGCGTATAACCCGAATGGGTAGAAGACGCGGTGCTAAATAATAAATAAATAATAAATTATAATTAATAATTATAATATAAATTAGTTCTTAATGCAAGTATTTTAATTCAAATAATAAATTTAATATACTTATTGTTAGTATAAATATTTAATTTTAAACATATTAAACTTATATAACATATTATATAGGTAGTACATGCATATATATTAATTGTTTATATTATTATAAATACTTACATACTTACTTAAATACCTTAATACTTTTTATGTTTAATTTTTCATGTATCAATAAAACAACGTTCAATAAACTTTAATTTTCATTATAATTTAGATTTTTTTTAAGTACAATAGCTTTTGACTCTATTTTTCAATTCTTAATGATTTTAATCATCTTTTGTGACTACACTTTTGATCATTTGTTTTTATAATTTATATACGACAAATAGTTTAAAAGTCATATATCCTTGATAAAATTTAGCGATGCTCATGACAAAGTATATTCAATAACTTTTAAGATAACTATTTAAACAGTTGAATTGATATACTTACTGGAGCAATATGATATCCATTTTCTTTAAAAAAAAAATTTTTGCTATAAGATATTATAAAACTACTGACCTTAACTCACACTCTCTACTGTTCCACCATACGGCAGTGTATTTGATGGATGTGTGAGATTGTTAGATACATCGTAGCTATCAGAAACACTGCATTTATGACTCGGGGGTGGAATCTATTTAGCCGATTGTCAGGGGCGTAGCCACGATTATTTTTTTTAGGTCGGTAGGGGAGGAGGAGGTGTGGTGCATGTACTGTATCGAATATGACTCATCTCATTATTGGAGAGGGCGGGAATTTTCTTCCTCTTACTATGTATTTAATTTTGTGTGTACTTAATAACAAAAAAATACCTTCTGTGTGCAGGATACTTTTATTAACATTTTTTTTGTGTGTGTGTGTGTGTGTGTGTATGTACACTCCGTCGAGGTTGTAAGGTAGCAACTCACTGGTTCAGCCCACGCGGTATGCTATACCTCCTCACATGACTGCAGGATAGTTTGCCTAGGCTACGCCCAACGCCGGATTTAGAGAAAGCA
>CABFVX010005813.1:13417-24812 GCA_902151425.1 Timema shepardi
GGGGGGGGAAACACTATATTTTGTGATATAAAATAAAAGTTTGGCCCATTTCATTTAAATCCTCCATAACTTATAAAGTTTCGCAAACTTATGCCCCCTTTCGATCAAGAGTGAAGCTATTATTAAGGAAGAGAAAAGTATTCCTAAAATTGGTCAATAACAGTTTTGATTTAATGGTTCATTGTTTATATTCAGAGAAACGTATTTTTTGGGACAACTCAAAGTAGAATAAACACTACTTACCCTTTATTGTAACTTTCATTCGATGATTCTTAAAACTCAAACATTAAACTAATACAACAGTTGTGTAACGTAAAATAGATTAACGATTAAATCTGATTCGGTAAATACCGATCAATTATACAAAAATTGCAAATTAAAAAAAGATAATAAATCAACAGTATAAAGTAGAGAGTTGAATAAAGCACTCAGCTGAGAGAACACGAATTGGGGCGCTAATGTGGCTGTAATACAAACTAAATAAAAACCTCCTTGCTATATGTGTATAAAATATTAACTAAAATATTTGATAGTAAAAGAATATGAAGTTTCAGATTTAAAAAAATATAATTTCAGTTCCTCATAGTACTAAAAATAACTTTAAGGGATTTAACAAATAATGTGTGAATACTTTGTAAGCATTATAATACATTTTATGCTATAAGACCTATGTAAATAATTAGATAATGTACAGTAAATTTATAAAATTAAACTAATGAATAAAAAATTATTTAAGTCAAATGATGTGCGCTTATGCGAGTGTTTGTTTAAGTATACAACTAAATCTTAAACGTAAATAAAGTGGGTAATCTTTGTTTTTAAATCTCTGAAAAAGACTACCAACAGTTTTATAATATATTACTCTTAATTTCGGTAAAATCACATTATAAATAAATATATAGTTCCCTAGTCGATACTTTAATCATTTCGCGTTTGCAACACTAAAAAATAGAAGACATTTTGTACACAAATAAATTAAATTATTTTATTAATAGAAATGTAAACAAATTATTAATATTTACGTTATGACACACAGATCTTGTTATTGAATTGTATACATACGCACAGGTTTTATGGTTTTAATGTCAATTGGTAAGTTTATGATTATTATAATTAAGTGTTTTAGGCTTAAGATAGGCCTAATTATGTATTTTTGATTGAATTAAGATTTTTTACAGACCAAATGTATGAGCCAAGTTTCTTCACTAGGGCTGATAAAATAAGGTTAGGCTATTTTTTTTTTTTTACATAACCCTCTGAATCAAATGGCAAGTGTACAAAGTAATTCGATAAAAACATCTCATTGTTCCACTGTCAGTGTACTTATGTTTGAATTTATAAATCGAACTTGAATTCCTCACAAAAGTTCCTTTGATGAATGATGGATAAGTCATTTCTATAACGTCCGTTTTATAACTTGGGTATAGTTCGCAAAGAGGGTGAAATTCTTTACATTTTTTTTATCATACTAAAGTAAATTTTGTAATCTACACCCACAAAATCAATTATAAATTTCCAATGATAATAAAATTACATTTAGGTTCATATTGTAATTTTTTTTATAGGGGCCTATAACTGGAAACCCCAAAACTAATATCCCCAACGGTGTTGTAGAGTAAAAGTGTGTAATAGTAGGCCTGATTGTTTTGGCAAACACTATTTAATATGTAAATGAAACAAATAGCCGAAACTATTGTTAATGCATTTTAGTGGGGATAGTCCCTCATAGATATCATATTCTGAAAATTGAAAAATGACACCGGGACACGGGAGCTCAGTGGTAAGAGCATTGGCGTACTAAGCCGAAGGTCCCGGGTCCGATTCCCGTGTCCAGGTGTCATTTTTCAATTTTCAGAATATGATACTATTTAATATGTTTAAATGAAAATTATACCGATTATTGTATTTAAATATTTGTTCGCCTCTCTATTGACTGTTGACATGACAGGCGCAAGCAAGTGATGGGAAACACAGGCAGCGGCGCGGCGGCCCCTGGTAGAGACCACCACCACAAGCCCGGGGATCCGCCCCCCTCCTCCCCGGGCAAGGACGGGGGGCAAGCCTTTGTGTTTGACAAAAAGCCCGCCACCAAACTGGTGTTCCAATCTTCCCACGAGGAGGAAGAACCTTATTACACCAAGGACCAGACCCAGGTTAGAGTGCAATACGGTATCGTACCGACGGTAGCTCCTGAATACTGTGATGATGTGAGCGACGAACACGCCGGTAGCAGGCGGAAGTCTGACATGTATTAGTAACATTAGCGTACAACAGTCGCGCGAGGTACGATATTTAGTTAACCACCGAACAAGTGAAGTCATACTGAAAGTCTGACATTAGACTGGGCCCTTCTGATGCACCAGGAGCTCACGCTAGAAACCCTCCTAACTCACTTTGGATGTGCGGGGTCTTTCTTCACGGCTGACCGATAACGCAAGTTGCAGACCTCTCTGTATCAATTAGCGTCTTTAGTGGCAGCATGGACTAAGACGTCACTCTTTCAATAGATTGGACTGATGAGGTCGAGGTTCGAATCCCCAGTCTAGAATGGATTTCCGTTCTCCATACAAATTTGGGTACACTTTCTCTAAATTGTACCTTCTTCATCCCTGACACATAAATATGCGTAACCCATATAGTGAGACATTGTTTTACTAACTCAACTTGCTCCGTAATCAAAGTGAGTAGCCCATGTACGAGTTGGTTTTCACTAAGAGAATTCTTGGTTTCCCGACGTCAGGGCGGCAGGGAAAACAACCAGGAGGAGTTCAGCAGCACCCCGCGTCAACGCTCGGCGACTGTCTCCGAGGGAACCAAAGTCGACGATAAGGTCCCGACAGTGTTCAAGTGGGAGGGAGGGGGAAGGCAGGTGTTAATTAGTGGCACCTTCTCCAACTGGAAGACTCTGCCCATGGTCAAGAGGTGAGGTTATCTCCTTAATTATTAAACTCTGGAGAACCTGGAAATTAGCACTGAGGGTCTCCAGGGGATTACTGTTGGAATACTGGCTGACTGAGGGTCTCCAGGGGACTACTGTTGGGATACTGGCTGACTGAGGGTCTCCAGGGGACTACTGTTGCGATACTGGCTGACTGAGGGTCTCCAGAGGACTACTGTTGGAATACTGGCTGACTGAGGGTCTCCAGGGGACTACTGTTGGAATACTGGCTGACTGAAGGTCTGTAGAGGATAACGACTTTAAGTGAAGTGTTACTAGGAAGGTTAATAGTAGTCATAAGTTTTTTATTCTCACTATTTTCCTTGTTTCGATTACCTCCTAGTATTTTCCAGTAATTATATAGTCATACTGCCCCAAGTAAATATCTAGTAAGTCATGCCATGTCTTGTCGCAGCCACGGAGACTTTGTGACCATCATTGACCTGCCTGAAGGAGAGCATCAATACAAGTTCTATGTGGATGGCGAGTGGAGGCATGACCCGGGCGTGGTGAGTTCACTGGTTTAGATAGTACTAGATTGTTTCAGTCGATAGCACTCGTAAACATGACGAGATGGGAAAATATCTCATTTTAAAACAAGACCCTTCATTGGTTCATATCACCCGCCTCGGTGGCGTAGTAGGCTAACGCGCTTGTCGTGTTGAGGTCGACCGCTGAGGACAAGGGAGATCGAGGTTCGAATCTCGGTCAGGTGAATTGGGGGTGGTTTTTCCTAAATGGTTTCCACTCTCCCTTCACGCAAATGCGGGTTCACTTCCTCTAATTCAACCTTCCCAATTCATAATCTATTAGAGTAATTAGTACTTAAAGCGTATAACCCGAACGGAGTAGTAAGACGCGGTGCTAAATATTATTATTAAGATAAACTACTTGGAAGAAGGCACCGCAAAGGTGGATAGTAACAGATAAAAGGAACAAACACGACATGGCTGTAACAATGGAAAAGAAGAACACAGTTCACACTTTACACTGCCGCCACTGGACAAAGAGGTTATGGCTTCCTCTTGAAGAAAACCAATCATTACCGTCCAATCCCCTGACCTAGGTTTCATTCTATCGAAACTCATCAGGGAGGGATTGTGAAACGCGCAACACAACTTCTTAAAAGAGGAAACCAAAATAACATAAAAGGGGAAAAATTATAAATAATGCTAGGACACTTTAATAATATAAGTCCAACGTCAGCAGTGTAAAGTGTGAACTGTGTTCTTCTTTTCATTGTAAAAGCCATATTGTGTTCGTCCCTTTTATATGTTTATATCCACCTTTCCTGTACCTTCTTGCAAATATAATGCAAGCACCCTCTATAACGGTATTCATAAGTGAAAGTATGGGCTTTTTGAAATCATCATCATCATCATCATCATCATCATGGACAGTTTCCTACCACTGACGAGGTCTGTCCCAAGACTCTCCACTTACTTCTGTCCTCCACGCTGGCCCAACCCACTCCTCTCTACACCTGTCCCTGGGTCTCTCTCTTGACCTACCCACCACCTCCATTCCGAGCATACATTTTACTATTATTATTATTAGCACCGCGTCTTACTACCCGTTCGGGTTATACGCACTTACGCTAATGTGTAATGGTAGGGTGATTGCGAGATGAAATGAAGGACCTACAGTTTAACGTGGGATCCGAACCACGGTGGAGGCCTGGCATTCCTCACATTCACAAGATGTCTTGTCAGAGGTGAAGGAAGGGTTTGGAAATCAGATAAATCTGTGACGGGACCGAGGATTGAAACCCGAAACCCCAGCACAGAAGTCAGACACTTTACCCCTAGACCGCCGGGTCACCAATAGCATACATTTTGAAATAGTCGTTTCAAATAAAATACTTTTAAACATACTCGTACGCACAGTTCCTTTAAAATCAATTTGATCTTTAGTTGGGTTTTTTTTTCTGCGTTTAAACCTCAGCTTGTGTGTTTATTATCGAGAGTCTTTTTTTTTGGGGCGCATTTATAACGTCATCTCCCATCTCGCGGCTCTTATAGGGCTCTCCACCACGGCAGGGTCCGTAAGTTGTCCTGGTAC
Organism: Timema shepardi; assembly: GCA_902151425.1. Lineage (NCBI taxonomy): Eukaryota > Metazoa > Arthropoda > Insecta > Phasmatodea > Timematidae > Timema > Timema shepardi. Next base: position 18,417 of record CABFVX010005813.1, read on the forward strand.
AGGCGGGTCTTGACACTGCTAGTTTGTGTTTTGCTCACAGCGGATCGTCGACAACGGCATGGGCTCCAAGAACAACATGGTCACGGTGAAGAACACGGACTTTGAGGTGTTCCAAGCTCTGGCCATCGACAGCGAGGGGTCGGGAGGCAACCAGCAGAGTAAGACTTTTTTTAGACAGTAACTTTCATTTTGTCCCAGGCTTGCCAATTATTCTAAGGCGGCGACTAAGGTAGGTTTTATTAGTTAGAACATCCGTCCAGGCTTTTAAACGCTGATAGTTTTAAGTTGATAAATTGCTATAAAAATATATGCAAGGAAATAACCCTAAACAGTTAAGGAGCAAAACTTTACCCTTTGTATGAAATAATCAGACAAATTTAAGTAAAATTTTTTGATGGAATATGATAAAATGGATGATTCAAAGATTGTATCAAAAATTGCAAATTAAGTCTTTAAACGCTGTGCACTTTTTTTTAAAGAAAAAAGCTCATGTTTTAACAATTAACACATGGGTTATTTATTGTCTCTAGGTTGGTTATATTTGTCCTGGCTGTGGGTTATTCTCAATATATTATAATAAAATCAATGGATATTTTCATTAGTGAACGTTGGTAACCATGATTTCTGTTTGGGTCCATCAGAGCTACCAACTCATGGCGCTGCTTGTTTGTTACAGAGGAGTATTCTCAGGAGGTCCCCGCTAACAAGCCCTGGGAGAAGGTGTCAGGCCCACCAGTGCTACCACCTCACCTGCTTCAAGTTATACTCAACAAAGACACTCCTCTCTCGGTAAATTATAGTTTTGAAAGGTGGTCACTATGAACTTTAATATTCAAAGCTATTTAAATGGACTCAATTAGTTGATAGCCCGGGTATGTGAATCTTTGAAATGTCTAAGTCGAAGTATAAGCCTAATTCTCCTTCACTTCATCATCAACGCTCTCGATAACCTTCGAATCTTGGAAACATTTTGATGGAACAAGAAAATTTCTATATATTTGAAAATCTCGCTAAATTTAACATATCTCAACATATCAATTTTTTAACAGTTAATTATTAAAATATAATATTTTGCACCGTGTCTTACAACCCGTTCGGGTTATACGCTTTAAGTACTAATTACGCTAATGGATTAGGAGTTGGGAAGGTTGAATTAGAGGAAGTGAACCCGCATTTGCGTGGAAGGAGAGTGGAAAACCATTTAGGAAAAACCACCCCCAGTTCACCCGACCGAGATTCGAACCTCGATCTCCCCGTCCTCAGCAGTCGAGCTCAACACGACAAGCGCGTTAGTCAACTACGCCACCGAGGCAGGTAGTTAATTATCAATCAATATTTTAACTTTTGTTTTTTAGCACTGCGTCTTAATATCCGTTCAGGTTATACAGCTTTGTACTAATTACTTTAAAGTGTTAGGGATGAGGAAGTTTGAATTTGGAGGAAGTGTACCCACATTTGTGTGGAGGGAGAGTGGAAAATCATTTTGGAAAAAAAACTTCAATACACCCGACTGAGTTGAACCCCAATCTCTCCGTCATCAGCAGTCCAGTCTATTGAGAGAGTGACATCATAGACCATGTGACCGTCGAAGTGGATCCGAACAGTTTATAAATGCTATCTATAACGTAAGCATAGATAAATTGAGACATGTCATCATAAACTATTATATTGTGCTTTTTTTTTTATCTAAACATTTCTTGTTTCTCAATCACTTAGTTAACAAGTAAAAAAAAAGTTATAATAACAATAAAAACCTTATCTTTGACTTTAGCCTCAACTTTGCTTTGCATACTTCAAGCTTTGACTTCACTTTGCATTTAAAAAGTGACCTTCTCATAACTCTATTAATCGATGCATCAAAAATACAAATTGATATATTTAAAAAAAATAATATAACATTATCATTAGTCTAATCAAGATATATTATGTGTTTAATATGAGTAGGTAGTGACGCGATGGAGAAAGAAAATATGCTTCAGTCCGTTGTAAATCTAACCAGCAATATATATTTTTATGTTGGTACTTGTGTGTTTAGTGCGAGCCAACTCTCCTTCCAGAGCCCAATCACGTCATGTTGAACCACTTGTACGCACTCTCTATAAAGGACGGCGTGATGGTGCTCAGCGCCACTCATCGGTACCGCAAGAAGTACGTCACCACGCTACTCTACAAGCCGATCTAGCCAACTTTGTCAACAGGGTGGCCACCATTCACTTCACATACAACTTAACAAACTTGTAACCACAGAATATATTAAACTAACAGAATTTCTACTTATTCATATACGGAACATATTTTGATTTTTTTAACCCCTTTTTATACTTCAAGATTATGACGAACGGATCTTAATGTTTTAAACTAAAAAAACAGGTCTTATCATTCTTACTCCCCACTCGGCCCCCTCTTCCTGTCCCTGGGGCTACATCCAAAATGGTTTGATGGATTTTTTTTTTTAAATTGATCATTCCTGGAGGTGAAGTTATGAATTTAATTCGAGGTTTAAAACTAAGGGTAGTTTACCGATGACTGATTTTGTTCGAATATAGTACGGGAGATTTTTGACGTGACAAATAAGAATATATGTTTATTTTTCTATAAACAAAATAAAGGTCTGATGATCAAATGGACGTATCATGACCAAGTAGACAGTGACCAAATAACCATATGATGACAAAGTGGACGCTGACCAAATAGATGTATGATGACAAAGTGGATCGTGGCCAAATAGACATATGATGACAAAGTGGACCGTGGCCAAATAGACGTATGATGACAAAGTGGACTGTGGCCAAATAGACACATGATGACACAGTGAACAGTGGCCAAATAGACATATGATGACAAAGTGGACAGTGAACAAATGGACATATGATGACAAAGTGGACGGTGAACAAATGGACATATGATGACAAAATGAACGTGTAGTGACCAAAAGGACGGTGACCAACTGGACTGTCGATGACCAAAGGGAAATGGTGAAATAGGCGTGTGATGACCCAAATTATTGCAAGATTTTTACTGACACATTATTTCTATTATGTTTTAGATCTTGTGGCAAAAATCTGAGAAAAGATCTCTAAGTTGTTTTTTGTAGTTGAAAATATTTAACTATAGACCGTGATGAAATCTGTCGATTTGTCGGTGTTTTAAATCGGCTCAGTTTTATAAGCTCCAATTCTCTTCACATCTGATCCACTTCACTCTTTCTACCAACCGACACGGTAGATTTATGGTTAAGGTTTCACTAATGATTTTATAGATTTTAAATAAGTTTAAAAATATTCTATGATATTATAAATAGTTCTTAAAAGCTGCAGGTGGTCACTCTAATTAATGTGTATATGAAAAAAACTAAATAAATAATGTTTGTTATTTAGGAGGTTTTAAGACACTTATTTTTAATATTATAAATATGATTAAAATAAAGTGTCTCATCCAAACAACCATAATCTATTATGTAACTTGGTTGTCAGACAAGAAAACACGTTTATGTACATTTGTAATTTTGTCACTTTCGGGGAAAAAATACTTTGTGTAAAATAAAAGTTTACCTCGTAGCTATATTTCAATTGTTTGATTATAATATATCCGGTATATTTTGTCCACGTTCTTTCATCACAATTTTTCTACTTTGCTATATATATATATATGAATTGTTATTTAAAATTGATCTTGTTTTCAAAAGTGATTTACACTTATTTTCAAGTGAACATTTAATGTTATTCGGGTTGTGCATATTTTACTAGAAAAATATTGTTTCATTTTTTAATTTCACTGACATGAAAAAAAAAACTGCTGTAATTATTTATTTGAACTATTGTAATATAGATATTTTAATAAAACATCCCTTTTTTTGAGTTTTATTCATGTTTTATTTGGGCAACATAGTGGCTTAGAATGTTTTATATTTATTATTTAGCACCGCGTCTTACTAACCGTTCGGGTTATACACTTTAAGTACTAATTACGCTAGTGGATTAGGAATTGGGAAGGTTGAATTAGAGGAAGTGAACCCGCATTTGCGTGGAGGGAGAGTGGAAAACCATTGAGGAAAAACCGCCCCCGGTTCACCCGACCGAGATTCGAACCTCGATCTCCCCGTCCTCAGCAGTCGAGCTTCAACACGACTAGCGCGTTAGCCAACTACGCCACCGAGGCGGGTCTTAGAATGTTCCTGGGATATTATTTGATTTTGCGATCAAGTGTAAACTAACTTTTAATCGGGGAAATTTTGAAAATGATTCATGATTAAATGCTCAAATTTGTAAAGTAATGAAAAGGTTCAATATAAAGATGACATTTTCTTTATTCTGTCTTCTATAAGAGAAATAGTCACATTTAAACACAAATTGAGTAATATTTCAGCGCTCGGAAGAAAGAAAGATGTTAACTTTGTGCATTGGATTATTCCCACATTTTTCGTCCTTAGGTGGGCTTTCTTCTTTATAATTTTTTACATTTTTTGTTTATTTTTCCTTTTTCTTTAATTTTATAAATTTTCATAACTATAAAATTAAATTTGTAAAGGACATTCGGTAGTTAAATAATATAATATTTAGACCAACCTCTTGATCTAGTACTCTGAATTCCTTGCTACTACTATAGAGGTCCTGGGTTTGATTCCAAGTGATACCATACACGTTTTTTCCTGGAGGGGAAGTTTTTTTATTTCCACCATGTTCTAGTTATTTAGGCTAAAGTTAGGTTTATGACTTGTACTGACACCAACATCATCTTATCGGGGGCAATGTGACTGCACCTATATGGTGCCCAACCTCAGGAGTTGGTTACATATTCGCCACTGCCAGTAGAAGAAACCATAGTCCAGTGGTTCCCAAACTTTTTAAATGGCATACCACCCCAACGATCTCTGCAATTTCTAGTACCACCATGATAGTGCTGAATATTTATTATTTTGGCATATTTTTAATGTTGCCCATGGGAGATAATAACATAGACAGCGTGGCTAAACCGGCTATATGAGCTTGATCAGGCTCGGACTGGCTCTCGGGTCGGTGCGCCCTCAAGTTCCTTGAGTTTGCACCCTCGGCCCAGACCACACCTCTTTCTTGACGAAAAAAAATAAAATTGCAATGATGAAATAAGAAATTTAAATTTAAAAGAATATTCGAATAATCAAGACAAGGCGGAGCCGGAAAGGTGAAATTAAATTTAGAGTGAGTACAGATTTAGGGGGTAGAGGATGTTTAGCAACAAGGGGCGATCGGCGCCCAATGGGGGAGAAGGCGCACCACGATTTGTTTGTCCGTTTAGTCTGTTAGATGTTGTTGAGACAGGCTGTATCCAAATAATCCGAGGATCTGTGCCAAGGATATAGTATAATATCTTTTACTATTTGTTCTTAAATGCTAGATGTTTTGTGAAATAAGATTCACCTATCCCACACATGAATTTTTCTCTTTACTATATTTATTATAACTAACTTATGAAATTCACTATATTAAAAAATTCTTTGAGCGGTTGAGCCACATACGGAAAACAAAAATAATTTTATTTTAGAAGTCCTTGCTATAACCACTAATATTTATTATTAATGAAAAACCACGAATATGTATCATTAATTAATGTTATTGGGTTCTACCAGCATTTCTATAGCTATTTTATAACAAAAAAGGGTAATTTTTTTTTAAGTTCGTCATAATATTTTACGCCCTTTTGAAGGGCCCAGTCCAATCCTGACTTGAATCAGTGATGCCAACACTCAAACCACTGATTACATCTGTTTTACTTTTGGTCAAGACTTGATAGTAATATATTTACAAGATTTGATGGGCTCCTTTCTTTTTACGACTTTGATTTTTTTTTTTTTTGGTTTCTCAAAAGGAGTACCACCGGGAATAATTCGTACGCCCCACAATTTGGAAACCGCTGCCCTAGTGGGATTAGATGACGGGGGGGTAAGGGGGGTTAAATAATATTTAAAATAATTTTTTTGTATGGGCGTGGTCGAAAAAGGTGTGATGCATGTGACTTACATTATGAATGTATTTAAACCACAAATTAAAAAAAAAGTGATAAAAGATCAGTCTCAAAATAGTGATAAATGTACGATTATTGTGTTCATGAAATTTAAATCTTATTGGTTACTAACTATCTCTTTTTCTAAGGCTTAAATCGAGAAATTTTATTTACTTTGTTTTTATTTTTTCTCTTGCCTTTTTCAACTTTCTTATATATATAGGTGACCTGGCGGTCTAGGCGTAAGGTGTCAGACTTCTGTGCTGGAGGTCCGGGGTTCAATCCTCGGTCCCAGCACAGATTTATCTGATTACCAAACCCTTCCTTCACCTCTGACAAGACATCTTGTGAATGTGGGGAATGCCAGGCCTCCACCGTGGTTCGGATTCCACGTTAAACTGTAGATCCTCCATTTCA
>CABFVX010005813.1:36196-46501 GCA_902151425.1 Timema shepardi
CGGTCCCGGCACAGATTTATCTGATTACCAAACCCTTCCTTCACCTCTGACAAGACATCTTGTGAATGTGGGGAATGCCAGGCCTCCACCGTGGTTCGGATCCCACGTTAAACTGTAGGTCCTCCATTTCATCTCACAATCACCCTACCATTACACATTAGCGTAAGTGCCTATAACCCGAACGGGTAGTAAGACGCGGTGCTAATAATAATAATGATAATATATTACTTTCTGTTCAAACAAACTATGTGTTGGGCCATGAGTTTCCAAACACCCTGTATGTGGTTTGTTTTATCTGTACTGGTAGAGTTTAGAGATCTACAGCTTATACAGTCACAAACTCTCCCGTACACAGGTAGAACTATTCTACACCGAGACTGCGAGAGTCAAACTCGATCTTTTATTAAGTTTTATTTTCGTACCGACATCTATTATTTATTTATTTATAGTCAGGGGTCATTCATTCCTCTTCCGTAACAATGATTTATAAACTCCATTAGGCGGGTTTTACAGACAGAAGAGTTATCACCTTCCCCTCCCCCCCCTCTTTTTTTTCTTGTCTATCAACACACAACACAGTTATAAACAGATTGTAATAGTTTTATATCCTAATAATTAATACACCAGTAAACCCTTGCAAAACTTTCGCGCATTCAAAGCCCCCCTCCCTCCCCCCCCGAAAAAAAATTTAGTCTTTTGTTGGGTCGTTAAAATTAAATATTCAGCGAAGTGTATAAACAAAATAGCAAAGAGAGTTTATTAATGTGAACGTATTTACAATTTACAACACCTCTTTGTAAACAATATTTGATGTCAGAATGCAATCATCTTAAATTTAAATTTTTCTTTTAACTTAAGTTTTAAACAAACTATGTGTTTTAACGTAAATGGAGTATGCTATGTCTGAAGTCGGTAAAATATACCATCCACTGATACCTCATTCATCGCTGTAGGCTTTGTATTAGTTGAGAAAAAGGGATGTTTGCAACAGAAATAATATATAGGATAATATACAGCTACAACTTTTCCTAACTACAGTAGTCCCATGACTTCTTTGGTGCTGACTGACAGCTTTGAAAAGTTACCAGACCAAAGTATGTATCCCTACGCCGAACCATATGATCCGAAAAAACATGTATTTAGCAGCTGTCACTTCTGAAAGTAAAAATTTAGGTATATACCTAAATGTTGACTGTCAAACGTCAGCTGTGAGCTGTCAGTCAGCACCAGAGAAGCCACGGGGCTACTGTAAGCACAAACCTGGAACATGGACAGATACAAAATAACGTGTTGTTTTTGCTCACTAGAGACAACAGAACATATTTTAATATCTTGTTGCCCTTCAAACCAAAGATTTTTAGCAACTTAGTCTAAAACCTAGCTCAGTTGGTTTCGTAGATGCCTACTGAAATAGGGGTCAATAGTTTGATTCCCCATAAGGGAAAACAATTATCATAGGTAAAATGTGTGTTTCTCCTTTCACAGTAATAAATAAACGACCGGAGGGCTGGATGTTGTGTTTGTTCTGTATCTAAGTTTGTCTGTAAGTCGTGTGTTGGCATAATCAGTCGGTTCAGAAAGTGTACGATAGATACCCCAAATATTACTATCGTAGTTATGTAGGTTTTTTAGGAATGTAATTTTTTTAATTTAATTTTTAGCACCCCCTCTTAATACCCATTCGGCTTATACACTCATGTACTAATTAAGTGTAAGTGTAGCCTCATTTGCGTGGAGGGAGAGTGTAAAACTATTTAAGAAAAACCAACCTCAGTACACCCAACCAGCATCGAACCTAGATCTCCCAGTCATAGGCAGTCTAGTCTATCGCGAGAGTGACGCCTTAGACCATGCGGCCACCGAAGCGGGTATGAATGTTGTTAAAATCATATTCTGTGTCAGACCACTATCAAATCTAAGGACACATCTTATATTCCAGCTGTGCCTCATTATACAGGGTGGCCCACGGAAAAGTAGCCCGCCTCCTACATCCAGCAGACGCCTCACTCTGAATTGGAGGAGGTCAATCCCCTCCCACCCATATTGTGACATGACGAATGAGTCAATAAAGCTCTAGACAAGCAGTTCACTTGCTCATTATTCATGTCACAATATGGGTGGGAGGGGATTGACCTCTTCCAATTCAGAGTGAGGCGTCTGCAGGATATAGGAGGAGGGCTACTTTTCCGTGGTCCACCCTGTATAATCACATCTCAAAGTAGTGAACATCCATTACGGTTTCCAGCCTGTGGTCTAGGTCAGTTTTTTTAAATTTACGCCATAAATTTCCCACTACCGGCTGGCTAGACCTGTCCTAGTTTCATATGTCTCATAATCTAACTTTAGACTAGGACAGACACGACATCCAGCCCTCTGGCCGTTAATTCATCACTGTGAAAGGGTAAACCCACATTTCACCAGTGATACATTTTTTTGACCGTGTCGGGAATCGATCCCGGCCCCCTTGGCTACCGACTGAGCTAAGGTGTCGGATAATGTAGTGAGCTAGATGCTATAAATAATTCCCTCTCTGTCTTACCCAGCTGAAAATATACTAGGATACAACTTTTAAAATCCCAACAGACAGAATCATAGGAAGATATTTGTTTTTCCCGGTAGAGAGCTTTTTGACGAGGACTCTCTGTTTCTTGGGACTTCAGGGATAAATAAGTTAACACTCAGTGAGGAGCGAATACTTAAAGGTATAGGCATAAATAAAAATTATGTCGTAACCGAATTTACCCTCCTGAAAATAATATGACTAAGTACCCAACAAAAAATCATAAATAAACCATCATTGAATCACATATAATATGGTATGACAGTCAAGATTATTAATTATTCGGTAACCCACCCTAGATGCATCAGACTAGAATCACAATACCAACATCAAGATCTAATGAAATAAAATACTTCAACATAAGCGAGCTAAAACCATTTCTGACACATATGAATGAATAGTCTAAAACAGGGATGACAAAATATATGGCACGCGATTTTGGTTGTACGCCAACATGAAAAATAAACCCACCAAATCAATATTTCCCAACGTGGTATGATTTTTTTGAAGTGTGTGTGTATATACAGATTAACGTTGGCAATTTAATTAATAGTATTTCTTTAAAATGGATGTATTTTTAAAATATTTAAAATTGTGTTTAAGATATTCATTATATTTAATAATATGCAACAAGTTTTTTAAATACTCGTTAAAAAACGTAAATAAGAGCCGGCACAATAGACTAGTTCAAAATTCAGATAGGCCTTAGGCGGCACACTGTTTGGAAAACTTTCGCCATCCCTGATATAGAATTAGTTTTCTTAAAATAAAATTGGGTGGAAAACAGGATGAAATGTATAGTGCCTAGCCTGTGCCACAGTAATACAAGTCTAGTAGTTCCTAGCCAGTGTCACAGTAATACAAGTCTAGTAGTTCCTAGCCAGTGTCACAGTAATACAAGATCTAGTAGTTCCTAGCCTGTGTCACAGTAATACAAGTCTAGTAGTTCCTAGCCTGTGTCACAGTAATACAAGTCTAGTAGTTCCTAGCCAGTGCCACAGTAATACAAGTCTAGTAGTTCCTAGCCTGTGCCACAGTAATACAAGTCTAGTAGTTCCTAGCCTGTGTCACAGTAATACAAGTCTAGTAGTTCCTAGCCAGTGTCACAGTAATACAAGTCTAGTAGTTCCTAGCCAGTGTCACAGTAATAACAAGTCTAGTAGTTCCTAGCCTGTGCCACAGTAATACAAGTCTAGTAGTTCCTAGCCTGTGCCACAGTAATACAAGTCTAGTAGTTCCTAGCCAGTGTCACAGTAATACAAGTCTAGTAGTTCCTAGCCAGTGTTACAGTAATACACGTATAGTAGTTTACAAACAAGTTAAAGTTGTTAGCTCTGGTTCCTTATTTTGTCAACGAATTCAATATAAACATTCATAATTTTAAGACATAATCTTACTAAGTATTTTTTTTCTCTCTGTTTTCAACCAATTAAGTCCCTGACTTATTTCATTTAAAATAAAAGTCAAACCAAAGCAACCCATTGTTTCTATTTCCGCGTATTCGTCGTACGAATATGTCGAGCTTAGCTCGCGAAACGTTATTTCATTCGAGAACAGAGAAACGTCGGAGTACATTCGAAATAGAAACGATTCTCGATTGAATTTTTCATACAAAGTGCCTTGACTTTTATTTTTAAAATAATGAAGTTTGACCTTTAACTACCGCTCAACCGTAGACTCGTGAAGGGCACAAAAANATCCGTCATTCTTTACGAGACTCTCTCTTATATACTTTCCACCTCAAAACTTGTTTTAAAACATTCTTTGACTCTCTCTCTTTCTCTTACTGAGTTTGTCTCTAGCAGGACTTCTCTCTTCTTTCATCCCTAGAACTAACTAAATGACCTCAAGAGACAAAGAGGGATTGGAATTGTCTGCTGCGACGTTAAGCCCCTTGATAGCCCGCAGGCATACTGACCCGCCACACTCTGGTGTAAGATGTATAGTTTCCTGAGCTATCTCACGGCGTCAAGACTTTTTCACACAATTCAAACAAATGAGCGTTGGAATCTCGGATGGATACAAGAAGGGGCAACGTTATGTGCTAGTGCCCCTCGGTACAATATTCGGGGCCTGAATTATTTCCATCAATATTCTACCTTTATTTATTTGCTCCGTTACTCTATTATTTGAGCTAAGCGCGAAATTTTTACGTCACCGTTTGCGCTTTCTTTGACCAATCAGTGTGAAGAATTTATTTGTAAAGTAAATGCTACTCGATTTTAAAATCTCTAATTATAGTGGCAGAAAGTGCTTATATTATTAATAAATGGTACAACACAATCACACAAAATCTCTTCTATTGCGTATTGGAAAAAAAAATAATTCAAAAATCAGTTTTGATTACAATAACCTTAAGTAAATTTTACTCATAAAAACAAACACATTAATTGGTTAATCAAAATAAACACTCTATAAGTATTTAATATTAAATGTTCAAAAATGAGATATTTGTTAAATACCCTAAAATTATTTTTAATTTGTAAAAATAAAGCAGTATGAAAAAGTATTCCCAGATACTCGTTTTGAACTATCAAGATTTAAGGAAAATTTCAAATTTTCTATAGTTTATCACAAGCAAACTACCCCTTAAATTAGTTTTATCATGGAAAAATAAATATACGCCATTATTTATCATGAAAAATATTCTCCCGATACCAATTTTGAATTAATTGTTAGCTAATAAAAAATTACCAAAATCAATCATTAATAACTGCTTTATTTGCAAAGTCGAACAATCCACATATATATAGCTTAAACAAAATGGTCAAAGCCATTTTAGAAAATTTTGGAATTATAAAAAGAATCCATCAACAGTAAACTACCCTTAATTTTTAGGGTTAGGTTCAAAATGTAAAAAATGTAAACAGTAGTTGATTATAATTACAGTTGTTCTATATTAAATCTTTAATTTTCTCAGTTTACCGAAACCCCGACGTCGAGATCAGGGTTTGTATTCTGGTCGGGTATAGCGAGGGCGGTTTTACCCCAAATGGTTTTCCCTTCTTCCTCAACGCAAATGTGAGAAAATCTTACTTTAAATTAAGACTTCCTTATCTCTAACATACTAGCGTAATAGGTTCACATGCCTATGACCCAAACGGGTAAAAAAATCGGTAATATCCAAAAGAAACTCGGACTCTCTATAAGATGGAAAATATATACTTGGAGAGCTGTGGAATGCTGGAGAAGATGAGGTGGAACAGACAGGCTGGAGAATGAACAAGTCCTAAGAATGAAGAAGGGTTGAGATGATAACCATTTTGGATGTGGTTCTTCTGTGCAAAGCAAACTGTATCAGACACAACCTTAGGAGGAACTGTCTTCTGCACGACGTCACAGAAGGAAAGGCTGAGGGAAAGAGGAGATTAGGAAGGAGGAGGATTTAATATTGGATGACTTGAAGGAAAGAAGAAAATTCTGGGCGCTCAAAGAGAAGGTAGAAAACAGGTTGCATTGGCGGTCTAAGTTAACTGACAAAAAGAATGGACCTGTCGTAAGACAGAACACATAGTAATAATAATAATCATAATAATAATAATAAAATAATAATAATAATTCAACCTGGGATGCGTGAAGACATCTAAGGGGTACGCATAATGTATATATATATATATACATAATTCCTATGTAAACAGTGAATGATCAGGGCCAGATTTAGGGCTAGCCCCAAGAGATCCGAACGTATGGGCCACTTCACCATCTCTCTATCTCCCTATATTTAACTTATAGAATATATACATGGTGTATCTAAACGTTATGCGTAAACTCAAAACACAGCATACGCGTGTATAAAAAAAACAGTACATCATAGCTTTAAAAAAACAACAGGGGAAGTAATATTTTACTAATTTTAACACCGCGTTCTACAATCCATTCGGATCATACGCCTATACCTATGTACTAGTTATACTAATGGGTTAGAGTTTAGAAAGGTTAAATTCTAGAGGAAATGTACCCGCATTCTAGTGGCAGCAGAGTGAAAAACCATTTAGGGAAAATCATTCTCAATACACCCGACCGGGATTCTAACCCCAATCTCCCCGCCTTGGACATTCTAGTTTATTGCGAACGTAGCGCGTTAGATCACGCGGCCGGCCACCGAACCGGATATCTTGTATTACACAATGGTAATTTAATTTAGATGCAACAACGCCGGTAGTAGGCAGCTGTAAGTACGTACGTGTAACAGCAGGTTGCGTATCTTTAGGCGGAGAGAAGTTCCCGGCCGCGAGCAACGTGTCTGCAAGCTGTGTCCGTGTTGAATGAATCCGGCGGATACTGTTGAGACCAAGTCGAAGAGGGAGATAAAAACACCTGCTGTGGTGTCTCCTAGTGGTATGCAACTTGCTATACACGTACGTACTTATAGCTGCCTACTACCGGCGTTGTTGCATCTAAATTAAACTTTCATTTAGTAAGACAAGATTACTTTTTAGGACAATTTACTTTCTATCATTCTTCTCTTCCTTTCCGCCCACGTAGGTGGCCTGGTGGTCTAGGGGTAAGGTGTCAGACTTCTATGCTGGCGGCCGGGGTTCAATCCTCGATCCCGGCATAGATTTATCTGATTACCAAACCCTTCCTTCACCTCTGACAAGACATCTTGCGAATGTGGGGAATGCCAGACCTCCACCGTGGTTCGGATCCCACGTTAAACTGCAGGTCCTCCATTTCATCTCACAATCACCCTAACATTACACATTAGCGTGAGTGCGTATAACCCGAACGGGTAGTAAGACGCGGTGCTAATAATAATAATACTTTCCGCCCACAAATGCTATGTTTTAAGTTTGGTCAGAGAGTTTACAAACACCCTGTATCAATTGCATTATGAACCAACAACTTTGGCGATACAAAGTTGAAGAGAAATTATTTCTGGGAGGGAAGGAGGGGGTTAAGATAACAATTAAAAAAGGTTGAGTACCTCTGCTCTAGATCATCTGACCCAACTTTTCACAACACTCTCCCCCTCCCCCCCATTCCCCTTGAAGTTAGGCAATAGCTGTGTCTACCGCGCAGACAAGAGGGCGCATGGGTCCCGTTTGGACGCCGCCGCGTCTTTTAAACAGCCGACACATCCTCCGCCACGCTCAGTGTGCTGGCACGGACGTCGCGACGCTTGTGGTCTAGCCTAGCGTCCGGACACGCGTCTTGTTGGACCCGATATCGACTCTTGGTCGAGTCATTCACGCGAGAACGCTCGAGCGCGTCATTTAAACGCACGGTGATAGTGTAATGTCCACGTTGGTCTAGGACCCTCAATTACACCGATAGCTTGATCTTATTACGAATGGACAACCTTTTAGAAAATATAAACACCTTGTTTCCTGCGGTAAATATTAATATCATTTTATAGGTATTGATATTATCTATCAGAAGTGACAGCTGCAGATAACATAACTTGATGAATGAATACGTGAAAGTAGTAGTACTAACTTTTCTAGATGTCAGATACGTCCATTTGTAAAAAAAATTGGGGCATATGTTACTCATTCAATTTATCTGGTATATTTTGTGACTTTCAGTTAAAAAAAAGTCAATAAATGGCAGAGACATAAAGAGATAAATTGTGTGATTTTAGACTAAATCATTTCAATAAGTGTCACAGGAATAAATAGATAAATTTTGTGATCTTCATATAAAACCTTTCAATAAATTGCACAGACATAAATAAATAAATTGTGTGATCTTAAACTAAAACATTTCAATAAATGGAACAAATATAAATAGATAAATTGTGTGATCTTCAGTTAAAATACTTCAATAAATGGCACATACATAAAGAGAGAGATTGTGGGATCTCCAGTTAAAAGCCTCCTCGTCTAGTAATCAGTTTCTTGATGTTTTCTTTGCAAGGTTCGTCTCAAACTGACGAGTGGACTTGGTCTGTTGGCCGCTATTACCGAAGTGAGCAATGAAGTTTTTAAAACCAGTTTGAAGATAATAGTGGCCATGGTGATGATAGGACAACGCCCCCTTAATCGTCATCGTCTCGCCTGGGCTGCAATCCTGGTCATATTGATAGGTGAGTAGTCAGTCCCACACAAAACATGCACTAAACTTGTGTGTTTGACTTAGTTTAAGGAAAATATAATATGACCGGGATTACAACCCAAGACTTCCCGATCTGAACACCGTCACTAAGCCTCCTCTGCTATCCAAACACTGTCCTACTATCCAAACACTGTCCTACTATCCAAACACTGTTCTGCTATCCCTACTATCCAAGCACTGTCCTACTATCCAAACACTGTTCTGCTATCCCTACTATCCAAACACTGTTCTGCTATCCCTGCTATCCAAACACTGTCCTACTATCCAAACACTGTTCTGCTATCCCTGCTATCCAAGCACTGTCCTACTATCCAAGCACTGTCCTACTATCCAAACACTGTCCTACTATCCTAACACTGTTCTGCTATCCCTACTATCCAAGCACTGTCCTACTATCCAAACACTGTCCTACTATCCAAACACTGTTCTGCTATCCCTGATATCCAAGCACTGTCCTACTATCCAAACACTGTTCTGCTATCCCTACTATCCAAACACTGTCCTACTATCCAAGCACTGTCCTACTATCCAAACACTGTTCTGCTATCCCTGCTATCCAAGCACTGTCCTACTATCCAAGCACTGTCCTACTATCCAAGCACTGTCCTACTATCCAAACACTGTCCTACTATCCAAACACTGTTCTGCTATCCCTGATATCCAAGCACTGTCCTACTATCCAAACACTGTTATGCTATCCCTACTATCCAAACACTGTCCTATTCAATTACTAGAAAATATGCACCGGTTTGTTTATTTTAAAACGCACTTATTAACTAACAACCGAGAACCGGGCCGGATGATTGAAGGCCGGGTAATCGCGACTCTTGTGTATTGAGATAGAATAGAGCATACTTAACGGAATTAAGATGAAGTTTAGAGTTAGGGGTGTGCAATATGCTGTTGGGATATACATCCCATCACCACGTCTTACTACCCGTTCGGGTTATACACATATGGGATTAGGATGGGGGAGCTCTAGAGGAAGTGTACCAGCAGATGCGTGAAGGCAAAATGGAAAAACCATTTAGGAGGGGGGGGACACCATCGAGACACCCAGCCGGGATTTGAACCCTGACCTTTATAACCCCGGAAATATATGCTAGGCTATTACAAGAATAATGCATTAGACCATTTGACCAATGATGGGAGTGTTTGACTGGTGATCCAATAATTCATTATTAAAAACTAATTAAGGAAGAACATAATTAGAAATATATTAATAGACTTTAAATTTTAAAAAAATATTCTAGATCCACTTCGGTATCCACGTGGTCTGACGCGCTACTCTCGCAGTAGACTAGACCGCCAATGACGGGGTGGTCGAGGTTCAAATCTCGGTCAGGTGTATCGAGGGTAGTGTTACACTTTCCCTCAACGCAAATGTGGGTACATATTATCTAAATATAGCCTCCCTGATTCTTAAAACCATTAGAGAGTAATTAGTACATAAACATATAACCGGAACGGGTAGTAAGACGCAGTGCTATAAAAATTATTAAAAACTTTCAATTCCTTTTAATATCTTATTTACCAATTTGTATTGGGTCGACCCCCACCAGGTGCAATTTCTGATTTAACACCAAGTATTTTCCTTGTTGTTTTATAGGCTTTTATATTTTTCATAACAGGATGTTATGTGATTTGTGTCCATGACTCTGACAGGATTAGGGGGCACGTAATTATTT
>CABFVX010005814.1:0-37356 GCA_902151425.1 Timema shepardi
AAGGTATTGGGAGCGAGCCAGCAATGCGGTGAACGATATGACTCATATGAACGACTCTTTTGAGTGAGCGAGCTTATGTGAGCTGGCTCGCGTCAACGAGCTGGTTTGACCCATCACTAGTGCTAGCTCCGCAGATTCAAATATATAAACTATGGCACCTTAAACTTGCGTTCTATAGGTCTGAACTGTTTTTTTTTAACTAATATTTGACTCTATTGCTATCTACGCTATTTTTTCTAACTAATTATCTACTTTATTGCCATCTATGAGAAATATTGGAACTACATTTTTGCTTGGTTCTATTTTTTTTTCTAATGTTGGTTAAAAACGGTTAGTTTATTGTGGGTGTGGCGGACTTTAGGAGATCCATACAACAATGATCAAATTTTCACACCAGTTGATCTATACTCCAGACAACACTACAAACAAACTGTGATGTTTTGTCTGGTGTTTCTGAACATTGAATTTTGAATTTTCATCATGTGTCTAGATTTTTCTGAGATTTACTTCTCTTTAGCCTGTGAGCACTAATAACAGTTCAGGTCTGTGTTCTGAAGCATGATATTTTAATATTGTGCCTAAAAAGGGTTAAGAAAGACCAATAAGTGTATACCATTATAGTAAAAAGTACTGTTCGCAGACTGTGCGAGGCTTCACAAACTTGTAGGGAATACTTTTTTATCCCTTGATACGATCAGTGGTGATTAATACAATTTCCTAGTGTGAAAATAACTTACCCTTGAGGAGTGGTGCCCCAGTTTGAGGGGAGGAGTATGTACTGTTAATTATAAACGGACCTAATTTCTATCGACCTTGAAGTTCCTGATAGTGGCGAGTAACGAGGTCTGGTGGACAAACTTTAAATTAAGTAGTAGTTCCGGAATAGGTGGCGATCTGGATGGGAATTAGTGGAACTAAAGTTTTAATAATCTCTTTTAAACTATTAGTTCAATATGTTCTAAATAATTAAATCTTTTTGTACCTTTTTTATGTATGTAATTTTACCTTAATATTTTTTTTATATCTTGTATTTTAAAACTGTCAAGTCTTCAACTAAAATACCATTGGTCCTATTTTTATCTTACGAGCTTATCGCTGATTGGCCACACCTAAAATCAGGATTTCCTGTTCAGGTAGATTACCTTTTTTCTCGTTCATTCTTGGTTTGGATTCAATTAGCGTGAGACATATTTTATTTTCTTACTTTTTTTTTAACTTTATTTAAGAATCGTATCAAAATTAACATGTAGTCTTTTTCCTTTTTATTTATTTCTTGTTTTGGGGTTATGAGGTAAAGTTTCCGTGTAGTTATTTTGTCTAATTTTGACCTTTTAGGTTTTGATTATTATGTAGTTTTTTGTTGTATTGTAATGTAATGCAAAATTTGTCAACCATGAGACCTGGTTTTTTTATGTTATGGTTTTGTATCAATCGGCATCCTATATACCACGCGATTTAAAATGTAATCAAACAGGGGATTAAGTATAATAGTTGAAGACTATTTTCTTTGTATTTATTAATTTTTATTTTGTTTTCTCTGCTCTTCTACTGGAGATATATTTTATTATTCCCTTAAACAAATCGGTAATGTGGTAAATGTAAATATTTTCTCCTTTATTTTAAATTAATCTTTTATGATGTTTTATTACCTTTTTTTATTCTCTTAATAAATAATAAAGTCCTTTTTGTAACTGGGTTATGATTTAAAGATAACCATGTGGGAAACCACGTGTTTTGGGGAACCCTCTTAACCTCCTTTTGTTTTGATTAATTAACTACTTATGCTCTCTTTCAGTCTTGGCCAAATTAGGTAAGGAGGAAATATATATATATATAAACTTTTCATTAAGATCAATAAGTGTTACTGGTTACCTTTATATGAGGCGATCAGTACAACAGGCAGACATAAACTACTTATCCTCACACACCAAGTTTCAAACCTGACAATTTCTCCTCTTTTAAAAAAATCAAATTTTTGGAAATTTGAAGAAAAAAAACAGAGCTTAATATCTCAGGTGAGGGACGAGATAAAAATCTGAAACTTTGGTCAATAATAATAATATATAATAGTATTATACACAAAAAAAATATGGAGTTGAAGAATTGTCTACAACTGGGATATTGAATAGACAAAATTATAATAAAATACCTGCACATATTAATGGGTTTGTATAGCTCTAGTAAAATAAATTTTATTTGTATTTAATATGTTATATGTATAAACATAATATGTTTCGAACACATAAATACATAGGTGCTTATTATTCTACCTAAAATAAAAATTAAAAAGTGTTACCTTATTAACAAACTAAGTTTGGTGTTTGGCAAAGAGCTGAGAGATTTATTCCCACAATTTAGGGCTGATGTGCGTACGACCAGTCACAGTTGAAAGTTCCATTAGCATGAAATTAATTAAAATTCTCTGCATAGGTACCCAGGTTTTGACATCTCTTGAAATCTAAAAAGGTCTTGGTCCTGCTGGTTCGTAAAAATGAAGTTTGAAGTCATTATATCCGATGCTCATTTCCTCAATAACGCCAAGATACCATTACCCTTCATTTACACACCCAGCTATGTTTATTTTTTTATTGATACTTTTACTTCCTCAAAGTAATCAGAAATTGAAGTGTGGTTACATCTTACTGTGGTGTCATTTATAGGAATATATCTATGGTATGATCGAGTTTTAAGAATTTGCAAGCAGTTTTCAAATCGCTTTTCCAATACTACTCCATTTTTAATCACTTCTTCACTTGTAGCATAGGTATAATTAATGCAAAGAAGGTTTTTATCATAAAATTGAAACATATCTTCTGGAGTTAATATTTGATTATTAGTTGTCATCTGAAAGCCCCTCTTGATCACTTCTCTTTTTGTAATCCCTTCTACCCCATCACAAGTATTTTCCCCATGGCTGGTAGCAATAAATTGCCACTCTGATTGAAAGCCAAAGTCTTTATCATGGTGACATAGATTGAGAAAGTTCGTCTTAATTTTGTTCTTACTAGAAGATCCGTCACTGATGGGGCAGTAGTTTTGATATCATTAATCAAATGCTTTTTCGAACGCATGAACTATGATGGTATTGTTCTTAAGGTAGTTACTGATGACACAAAAACTTCTGCTCTTCAATTCACTTTGATTACTTTCTTTATGAGAGTAAACAAAGGGGTGAACAGTGACTTGTTTGTTCACTCAATGAAAACTTTGTATTTCGTCTTGGATTACCCATAGAGAAATAGACCGGTATGTTATACTGTTTATCGCAAGCGAGATCGTCGAAACTGAATACAAGTGGGGCTTGGACTCGGATGGTGGAGTGATCTCATCATTGTCAGAAAATTAAAAACAGCCCATCCCCTCGACGAGTTTGAGGACTTGAGATAAACGTTGATACTTGGGCTGGTACAACAATTTAAAGTAAACATACACGAGCCGTAATCCGTTCGGTTACTCAATCAAACTTATCATAGCATATGTTTTCCCGAAATTTGGAGGTCTACAAATCATACAATTTATCATGTCTTTGAGGTAAGTCCTTGCCGTTATCAAATTCGGTATAATGCACGGGTAACGAATCTGTCTGTTCCACAAGCCACCTGTCAACTATCACGGCTATATACTCGTATATAAAGACGTCAATCAGTACGCGTCATGGAGCGAAGAAAGGAAGGCGGACTGCTGAATAAGATTATCAATAAATTACCTTTTGAAGCGCATATACCTAGATACCAATATTGTGAACCGGTTAGCAAAACGTTTAAAACGAGGGGATCCCTGCATAACGAGTGGGACCGAGCTTGTACACAGCACATGATCGCCTAATCCAAAGTAAAAGATCTGGCTGCTCACCATACCGTAGATTTAGAACTTACAGAGAAAGTTTGGAAAAGAGCTATCGCACCTGATTCAAAATTGAGTGATAAAGCTACCGCTTGAGCTGTAGCGAATGCGATGAAGGCTAAAGTTATGATGGGTTCTTGTTGTCTAACAAAATAACGCCATTGTCATCAAAGTGATAATAAATGCCATACCATTAGTCTTACGAAGAAGAGAATGAATAAAAAAAAGAGGTTTCCTACCTATATTTCCTCTGGTGGGTGCATTAGGAGCTTTTGCAAGAGGTTCTGCAGGAATTACGAAAGCCGAGCAAAGTGTAAAGGCAAACACGAAACAATTGAGTGAGACTCAGAGACATAATCGTACACTTGGGCTACCACGATTGGAAAATATATGTATCTTTGTCCTACTCTGAAAACTGATTGAAGTGCTACCTAGACGAGCCCTTACCGAAACATATCCATACAAGTACGCTAAAGGGATAATTCCGTATTTTAGAGGAGTTTACGGGAGACACGTCTTACTTACTGGATCACCGTGGAAGAACAAGTGTGCTATTATCAATCTCGATAGAAATCGCGGTAAAGATACGCATTGGGTGGCATAAATATGTACCGTTCTCACACTACGCCTAAAAGCTCGAGGCCACTACTAGCCTAAAAGAGGGTGGACGTAAACTAAGGCAATTATTACAAAAAAAGTAAAACATTTGCAAGTTAAAGAAATATTTGAATTATTTATTCGATGTAATAAACAGAGGTTAAACAACAAATTACATGGCCTTACAAGTACAAGTGAAGTGTTTTGGAAAACAAAATAAATCATGGGTGAGTCTGCACTTGCGCAGTACGTTTGAGAGTATATTTCAATCTCTCAGGGTGTATTATTATTA
Source organism: Timema shepardi (assembly GCA_902151425.1). Taxonomy (NCBI): domain Eukaryota; kingdom Metazoa; phylum Arthropoda; class Insecta; order Phasmatodea; family Timematidae; genus Timema; species Timema shepardi. The sequence continues at coordinate 4,733 of CABFVX010005814.1, forward strand.
TTTTATTTGTTTTAGTATGGAAGAGACCAAAAAATAAACAAAATGGTTAATATTATACAAAATAATAATAAAGAACCTTTCTTAAATGATTTACAAAGCATCTGATTCACCACAGCGAATTCAGACAAAACAAATTTAGAATCAACATTCAGAATCAAATATCGGATCAGATTTTTTTTAAATCAAATCATTAAACCTTACGATGATTACAAAGAGTTCGAAGAGTCTCTTTTAAATGGTTTACAACACATCTGATTCACCACTGTGAATACAGACAAAACACATTTAAATTTTATGATCAAATTTAAATATCGAATCAGATATTTATTATTAGCACAAAGGTTTGAGTTCCCGACTAAAACTCAAACCTTCTCAGAACTATTACCCTTGTCACGTTTAAATAATTCGAAAAAATTCCTACATTTTAAATATTTAATATAAAAATAGAAAACAAAGCATTGTTACATTAGAATACTTGTAATTTCTCACTAAATGAATCGGTGTATTTTAAAGTCCAAACCTTATTAACCAACAAAAATAAGTTACTTTAATATTTACTCTAAAGAAGATGCGTCTACAAAAATAACCTATAAAGGAAACATTATCAAATTAAAGAATTTAAACAATTACTGGTAACCACACAAGCAATAAAAATTAATATTTAAACTAATTATGTCAAGTCAATAAAGGAATCCAAAAAAATGTGGCTACCCGAATATTTCAAGAAATTACAAAGAAACAAGCGCCAATAGGAAACATTAAGTGTTTCATAACAGAATTTACTTTCAAAAATAAAACCAGTAGCGAAAAATTACAAGTGCCTACACTGACTGATTTCAACTACATAATAAACCTAAGTTTTCAAGGTAATCAAACCCATAGTTTGTAATATAAAGTTTATATAATCAATAGTATATATATATAGAGAGAGAGAGAGAGAGAGAGAGAGCCATCCTGGCTAGATAATGTTCTAGTCCTGAATAGAACTTCTCATGGAAGTGTCGGATGTAATAGCTAGCTGAACGCTATAGGTCTAGTTGATGGATTGGTAGGTGGGAGATTTCCTTATTAGGAAATTGATTATTAGTAGTATAACGTCACACGCCAAGCAGCTGGTGGATATGTTACGTCTCTTTAGTCACGTCCGCCAGTCTCTTGGTGTGTTGTAGATTCGTTTGACTTGTTCTCAAGACACGAACACCATACACATGGTGAGCGACTGCAGACTCTAGCTACGTTCATTCGGTCACGTAGACCAGTTCAAGAATACGATTGGTCCTCCCGTAGCTCAGCCAGGCCAATCAGAGCATTTCTTGATCCCTCTATTGGAACGTCTTGTTGCATTATTCATAGCTATTGGGAACTTCTCTACATGTTAGAATTTGGTGAGAACAGGCTGGTTATGGAAGTCACGCTAGTCTGGAAGATACGAGTAGAGCACTTATATTAGACATAGTAAGATTGTGATATTTAATAATGCTGGATGTCTATGAGTATAAGTTTATTTGAGGTGGTAGTATACTAACTAGTCCTGCTATTATTTATATTGAAGGATGTTTATATGTATAGACTTATTTGGGGCGGGTAGTAACATTGTGATATTAGCAGTACAAGCTAATGTTACAAATACTTGAAAAATACTTTGAGAGTTTCGATTATCTAAGACCAACGCTCGAACGCTGACAATATCTCGGAGGAATACCGATCATTTATAATCATAAACGCTATTAAAATTATGATGCCGTATTATGTGGACATCTTTGTCTAACTTCTCTTAAATACTCGTTCTAGCGACTCATTCTGGTAAACAAACATGTATATGAGACTTATGTTGTCAGGATAAGATGGATACATATTGTTCGTTATACCGTAAATAACAACAGTTACGATTTTAAAGCCAATAAGCTAACCAGACGTTCGGCAGTGTTGCATCTTAAAACCTTCAACCCTTTAAATGATTGGTATGGGTTATCAACAGTTGAGGCAGCTGCATATAGTATAGATCAGCATAACCAGACGGGTGCTTGTAATCAAGCAATGTTTCAAAATTGAGCTAGACAAAGTGCCGCAATAGTTGTGGAGTCAGCAAAAAATGGGAGTGGTGGAAGTTTAAGTACTTGCCTTATTTTCTTCTGGGAGAATAGAACCGTCGTGAAGAATGGTTTATTGGTCTGATTAATCTGTCAGCATTAAATTTCATAACTAACATTGACAGACTTAATAAAATATTATATCCCAATGGAAAAGAAAATATCATTACTTCAGGTACTTAAGGGCTGAAAGATTTAGATCAATACTTGAGACGTGACGTCTTGAACGATGTGCATTAACACCAGCTAATATACTCTATTTACGATGCTTAAGTTACTCGCTACTAAAATAATGGATGATGCTGTCGATATACTCAACATCGGAGACCCTCCCACCTTTGATACTGCCTTGACTCGTTTCCAGTATCATTCATATATTCAAATTTCGTTAGCTAACGGAAATGAACATAGAATATATATCCAGCAAGAAGGTTTTTGCACGCAACCACATTGTTCGCTTCTGCATATCAGAGGAATACTATTACTGTATAATAGAGTGGTTGAGAGTACTTCTAGAATCGTCACTAACGGGATACTCCATTTCTTCAAGAGAAACACATATAAGATCAATGAGGTGGCGATCGAACGATCAACGATCGATATTTCAACTCAGCTCAAGAACTATCTATCGATACCAAAAGAGTAAGAGACGTACTTATAAAACGCACGATGGAGTCATGAAGGAGTATTCTTACATACTGCAACAGGTACCTTTGACGTATGTATACCTTTACGTTTCATTTTGGGATTTTTCGGAGACAATTTTTTTATTCTAATAACTGCTAAACAAGAACATGTGCTTGTTCGTTCGACAAAAGACAACAATGCATTACAAAGAGTCTACCTTGAGACACCACATAATATGTATCTGAGTAAAATCTCTTGGTTAATACCACATATCAAAACAGACGATGTGAATCTAATAAATCTCCTCAATCTCATCATAAATGGACGATCTATAGATCTACCTTTCCGTACATGGGAACTGGACGAGTAGCCGACGTGTGAACGGCCTGTGACCCTGACAGGTCACGCATGTCTTGCGTGATATTGGTGTCAGAAGTGGGATATTGTGGTGTGTTGTTTGAGTTATAAGAGCGGGGAAAATGGCCGTGGATATTCAGGGTCTTGCAGCTTTTATCCAAGCCTTGTCGAAACAAACCACGTCATGAACAAAAAAAGATGGTGGAACAAACTGCGTCACTGAGCAACAAGATGGCAGAACAGAAAACATCGTTGAACAGCATGAAAGAAGAATTGAAATCAACCATATCATCGATAGGCAGTCAAGTGAGGGCAGAGCGTTCCCAAGAGAGTGAGCGTACCTTCTTCAACCATGATACAGAGTCTGGCGCTGTGAACGATGCTGTTGGTGACAACGCTGCTTGTGACAACGACGCTGTTGGTGATGACGCTACTGTTGGTGACAGTGACGCTGTTGGTCACAAACGACATTGTTGGTGATGACGCTATTGTTGGTGACAACGCTGTTTGTGGTAATATTATTGGTGATGACGCTGGAGTTAACAACGCCGTTGATGATGACACTGTCGGTGACGACACAAATGGTGACGACGCCATTGTTTGTAAAGAGGCTGTTGGTGACGACGCTTTTGATGACAAGAATGTTGGTGATGATGATTGATGCTCATGACTATGCTTCCGAAGAAGACGGTGATGTAAGTGATGAAGATAATCCAGTGAGCATCAACATGATGAATGCTATGGCTAATGCTCTCGACTGGAATGTTAAAGGATCGACAAGCGTGGACTTTGGTTGTTCCTTCTTCTTGACCGATGTATGAGTGACAAATGACTTGATCTTGGCCAAAGACACAGGAGCCACAGAGCGTAGCAAAGTGAAGTTACTTCAACTGAAAGGGCAACTAGTGACGACCATCGAATAACTCTTTGTAGTAGTAGTAGTAGTAGTAGTAGTAGTAGTAGTAGTAGTAGTAGTAGTAGTAGTAGTAGTAGTAGTAGTAGTAGTAGTAGTATGTCTTGGACCACTTCTAGAATCAAGTAAAAACTTGTTGCAAGAAAATTAAGTGAATGACTTCGTTTTTAAGTTGACGAACTGGTAAATTTATGGACATCGAGAAGGATAATGACCGGACAAAATATGACAAGACAAACCTAATGTTGACTTTGAATCACATTAAATTAGATTTGGCTGTGTTCTGTGCTAGAACCTGGATGATGGCATGAGTTCAAGAAGGAACTAAGGAATGTAACAGAACGTGTGAAGTAGCGGATTTTGGGAGAAACATTGGTTAACGACGATAACTGCAGTGTGGGCTACCAAAGATACACGCTGGTCACGTCTTATTAATGGTGCCGCAGTAGACTACTAAAGCTTATAAAACACCCGAATAGTTGTTACTTAAATCTTCTGGTCGCAGAGCAGTGAGATCGCCAAGAGTTCGCCACTCTCAGTCACGTTCTTCAAGTTTCCCAAGATTGTGACCAACCTGGAGATCAATGATATCTGTTTGGGGCGAACTGGCTTAAGGAGGGGGTAGTGTAACAAGATTTAGTGTCCAACAGTGGGACCGGTGCGCTTCTCATTGTCTACCCTAACTGTGCTCCTTGTTAGTTCTCCCTCCTTGTTTAGCAGGTATGCAGTGGCAGTCTCGCTTGGCTGGAGGATTAGAGAGGACGGAAGAAAAAGCACAAGTCTTGATGAGTCTAGGTTCGTTCTTTTTATTCTAGAAATTGAGGATTCCAGACTTTTAGTTGTGAGTGGACCGGCGTGTCCAGGAGTGGGCTAGCGTGCCCGAGAGTAGATGGCTTGACCAGCGAGCGGGTTGGCGTGTCCACGGGTGGTTTGGTGAGTCTGGCGTCTCAGGTCATCGCAGTGTGTCATGTGCGGGGACCAGCGGCGAATTAAGTGTACGAGTGACGTAGACATTGATTGGTATAAATGTGAACTGAGTTAATAGTCAACTAAGGGTAGCCAATATCGGTAGTCTTGGGGTAAAGTGATCGCCTCAAGACCCGATGTTCATGTGTCAAACCCAACCTTGGTTGACGGATTTTTCTTGAGCAATAAAATTCCGTAGCAAAACTTCCTTTGCAAGGGAAGTAAATCCATCGGTCCCACGTAAATTGTGGCATGTTAAAGAACCCTGGAAGGTATGTGAAAATACTTCTCCCAACAAAATTGGTAGGTCCGTTCGCTCTCACTCATAAAAATTCTGTGTGCTTATATAATCAGTCAGTTCAAAAAGTGCACATTAAATACCTCAAATAAATAAAATAAAATTAAGAGTCAATCAATGTAATAAATATCGTTATATCCAACATTGCAAGATGGGTCCTAGGCGGGTTGCATGTCAGGAATAAAATATACAACTTGGTGGGATGCCAGACTCTCCTAGTGCGGCGTGTTCTAGTCCCATAGAAACAATTAAACAAAGTTGGCTTAGAACATTATTATTATTATTAACTAATGTTAATTTTATTTGATAGTTTAAAGTTGTTGCGATTTCTTGACATGTGCTAAAAAGTTTGATTTTTTACTCTTACTTTGCTCTTGTCTGGCAATAAGTAATTATACAAGAAATATAGGTTTAAGAATATCAAAATATAAAAAGTAATAAACGCTTATGAAAAAATTAAAAGTATAAAGAAAAAAATAACACTAAAGTGTAACAATTGTATGTGTTATGCATCCTACTTCCCATACAAACTATTTGCAAATAATTTCACTAAAGGGGTAGGAAGGAGGTAGGTATAATTTAGAGTAAACGTACACACATTTGTAATAACAATGTTAAATCATTTAAAAAGACGCAAACTATATTATTTATTTATTAGTGATCTTTTTAAACATAAAAATAAATGATAATATATTGTTTCACTTTGGTGTTTTTTTATCTTAAGTATGATGTACCTCACATCAACGCACATCTCCAATTCTGATAATATATCCGTAGCTCTTTGAGATACGAAAAAACGTATCATTGAAAAGTTGTAGCACTATTAACAATAAAAAACTTTTATTTGAAATATATTTTTGTAAAACCAATTGTGTCTGAGCTGTTGGCAAATATATATTTTTTAAATTGAGGTGAAAAGATAATATATTACTTATTTCTCAATATGTTTCTGTAATGGTATATATTATTTTATTTATTCTCTTCGGTTGGAAAATGAAGATTTTTTTTTTGTCAAATGATTCTTCAACAATATCTTACTAGCTTTATGTAAATGTTTCCATTTTTAGGTAAAGAAGCAAGAAAATATGTGTGGTGCACTGTGCCATTTATTTTATTTTGTCGTCGTGTATATTAAAAACATGTAGGAAGGGCAGACTAGAGAATACTAACTTTTATCATGGAAGGACATTTAATCAAAGGGTGACCAACAAATTAATTTCAGGAGAAGAAATGAGGACGACAACAAAATGGACACAATAGTGTGGGAAACGGATAGGAAGACCATTGTTGAAATATCACCTATTTTAAAACGACCCATAGTGCATATGGTCAAGATTCAAACTCTGACCTCCACGTCAACACAGGTAAAGTTGAATCCAAGTATATCACATTCAAAATGTGTGGTCACTGCTGCAAGTATAGTAGTGTTAAAACATATAGTTTTGAGATTCATGTATGTTCACTTTTCATAGCTATGTGGAGTTATCACAATTTTAAGTACATTTTTTAGAACACTAAACCAATGAAACATTCTTTTTTTGTGTTTGACGACAACAGCCATAATCCATCATTGGACTGATATTTGACAAAGTTAAATATTTATAACTCACATTAACAATCTTGCAAATAAAAATATAATGTATTATTAAATACCTGTACCTTAATGTTTATTTATTTAATTTCTTAAACCAATATCACTATAGTTTATAAAAACACCAATTTTTTTAATTAACAAGTGTTAATTATTTTAATTTAATAAATCAACATTAAATATGGTGTTGTTTTAAAATTGTACTTAATTTAATGTTTACATTTTAATTGTATATTGTTAATAAGAAAAGTAAGAATCTCTACCAAAAGATAATCTAAATTATTTAGAGCAAATTTTTTTAACAAGACAACAGCCACTCTAATGTGGATAAATCACAAATTGAAATAAAATTAATATAAGATAGAAAAGTAGTACCCGGCAAAAAAGTATTTTCTTTAATGAAAGGAAATTTCTTCAAACTAATGGCATTTTCAAGATATAATCAAATATGAATGATGCTAGGACATTTATGGTACTTATTATTATTATTATATTAGCACCGCGTCTTACTACTCGTTCGGGTTATACGCACTTACGCTAATGTGTAATGGTAGGGTGGTTGTGAGATGAAATGGAGGACCTACAGTTTAACGTGGAATCCGAACCACGGTGGAGGCCTGGCATTCCCCACATTCACAAGATGTCTTGTCAGAGGTGAAGGAAGGATTTGGTAATCAGATAAATCTGTGCCGGGACCAAGGATTGAACCCCGGCCGCTAGCATAGAAGTCTGACACCTTACCCCTAGACCGCCAGGTCACCATGGTACTTATTACACAATATAATTTAGGTTAAGGTTGTTCCTATGAATTATGATTTTATTCTATTAAAATGACTTTTTTATTTAAAAATTTGGTTGATCTCTAAATTAACAAGAGTTATAAAACAAACCTTTTTACAAAACTTAATTGTTTTGTATAAACGACCTTAACATGTTTATTGAAGTTTTATTACTGAAGCCTTAAGGTTTCCACACACAAAGACTACTTTGGTGATCAATTTAACCTATGTTACCTAATGTACATGTTCATACCGGCAACAAACAGGTGGGCAACATTGCACCCAGTGTAACATTATACATCGCAGTGGCGGTCAGATGCTGTAGGTTGAGTTTGACTGCTACCTGCATCACCTCTATCCAGTGTTGAGAATTCAAAACTAGTGTAACTGGAAAAACCTATTGAAATGCTGAAGATTCATGGTGTTATATTTGATGTCATGTGCTGACTACAAAAATGTCAGGAACTAAGATAAAATCTGGGATTAAATAGGCAGAACGCTACATATCTTTACAGTTGCTATTATTTTTTCTTAAATTTGTTAATAGCTTTGCAAAACCACAATAAACAATAATGTAACTGTCCTTACTGCAATAAATTTCAAAATAAGCTCATGCTTGGAATTTTTAAAAACTTTGTTCAAATAAAAAACAGTAGCCTATATTGGGTGTTTCAGCCTAATCCATAATATGCAGACATAGATCTAATTATTTTAATGTCTTTCCTACAGTTCACAAGTACATATTCAAAAAATCCATTGCAGATTCTATGTTGTATTCACCAAATTACCTTTGAAAGTTGAGTTAAATTTTTATGCATTTCTATAAAAACATGATTTGATGTCTGTAGGATATGAGCTGTGAACTGATTGCTTCCGTGTGTGCAAGTGAGATTGCCACTGAGTCCGCTATCGCTACCGCCACCACACTGGTGTTATGAGACCTTAAAGTCATCAATATTAAGTTATTTACTGTATACTCACCATGTCTAACCATAAATAGTTGAAACAAAGCCTTATATAAGGGAATATTAGAACAGCTTGTTGTTATACTAAAAGAAAATATTTACATAAGAAAGTTATATTTAAAACACAATTCAGAAGTTAGCCAAACCATATTGAGTATATACTAGTATATTATGAAAATAATGAACAAGGTTCAGAATTTGTCTTGTAATAATTAAGAATATGACATATACTCTGATTCTGGTTGTTATTAAAATAACTAAAACAATTTTAATATTTTCATACATCAAGTCATGTTATTTGGAGCTGTCACTTTTGAAAGATATTATCAATCCTTATAAGATAGCACACAAATAATACATTAATGAATCAAATAGCCGAAGCTATCATTTATGCATTTTAGTGAGGATAACGCCATTTAGATATATTCTGAAAATTGAAAAATTACACCTGGACACAGGAATCGAACCCAGGACCTTCGGTTTAGTACGCCAATGCTCTTACCACTGAGCTATCATTTTTCAATTTTCAGAATAGGATATTTAAATGGTGTTATCCTCATTAAAATGCATAAATAATAGCTTTGGATATTTGATTCATTAATATAGGCAATCCCATACAATTATAATATAATTGTCAAATGGCAAAATAACAAATGCCAATTACCGAGTCGCGGGTGGCTGTGTTGTCTGATGGCTGTGATCTTATATAATCACATATTTATAAGCTGATGACTTCCGCACATCCATCATAGACTCTGCCTTGAACTATGAGTGAAGAATGACCATGGGCACGGGACGAATCCTGGATAGCTCAGTGGTAAGAACATTGGCGTACTAAGCCGAAGGTCCCGGGTTCGATTCCCATGTCCAGGTGTCATTTTTCAATTTTCAGAATATGATAACAAATAATAAAGTCAAATATGATCAATGTTAACCTCAAAATGATATTTGTGAGTTTTCTAAAATATTCTTCTAACCAAAATCAGGCTGTAGCATGTTTGTTCAAATTGCTATTTTCAATAAATGGTTGTCTTTAAAAAAAATAAGCTATCCATATTCAATATATTTTAATAGCTGTTATGGCAAAATAATCATACAAGTCTTGTAAATGGTTATAGAAAGCAGAGTAGTTCAGGGCCATTCAGTACAGAGGTTTTGAGAGTTGAAGCCTTTCCAAAAGTATTATTAATAATGTATTTTAAGTTCATCCTTAATGCTTAAGATGGTAACTTAACAGTCATTTAAAATCTATAACAACTAAAATGTCCAATATGTTTAGAAAAAAACACTTTAAATTGATTTAGTAAGGTTTAAATGTTTAAAAATATTCTTACTCGCATCTGTGATCACGCAGACTAACTGTAAAAGTTATTAATAACATACCCGGTTTGATGGTCGAGTGGTCTAAAGTGTCACTCTCACAATTGATTGAACTGCTGAAGACAGGAAGATTGAGGTTGGATTCCTGATCATGTGTACCGAGGGTGGATTAACCTACATGATTTTCTGCTCTCTCTATACACTAAATGAAACCTTCCTCGTCCCGCACACATTTTTAGTTAGTACAAATGCATATAAGTCAATGAGTCAGGTAATGAAATGTGGTGACAAAAATTAAATTAAAAACATATTTACATGAACAAACTTAGCCATTTAACCGACATATGGGAAGCTGTTTTCTTAGGAAAATACCGCCCGGCCAAGATTCAAATGCCAACCTCCATGTCACCGGCAAACTAGAATAGACAATCCTGACATTTAGTTTGTGTGACCATCAATGTGAGTTAGCGTACACCTGTTTCAGTGAGAATTGTAGACTTTTATTTAGGAGACTGGCTCTGGATTAATATTCCACAATGTATTTATTGTGTGCTTCGCTTATTACTACCTACATTCAAGCTATCCACATAGTTATAATAATGGGTAGGAATGAGGAAGGTAGAACTTTAGAGGAAGTGTACCAACATGTATGTAAAGGAAGCGTGGGAAAAACTTAGGAAAACCATCTTAGGACACCCGACCAAGATTATAACACCAACCTCTCCATCACCGACAGTTTGCATAGCTATCCAAACTTATTTGATGTGTTTATTAATGTTTTCTTCCTAAAGTCCAAAAGTTTAGATTTAGATGGTAAAACGTTACATGTTCAATAAAATAATTGCAAATGTTCTCCAACAATATTTGTGGCTTTAGAACTATAGACTATGTATTCATAGGGTACAATAGTAGTCCAACATGAGTTCTGTATGCTCAAATAATTTTAAAAAGGAACATGGTAGTTATTATTATTTTCTAAACTTTACTTGTGCTCATCCCTTTTCAATGCTGACAGTTCCCTTTCCTCATGTGTTGACATGTTCAAACTGATGTTCAGCTCAGAGTATGCAGTCATTTAACTCATAGCTTTCAACCACTCATTCACACATCATACTCAATGTGAATGATCCGCTCAGATCTCAAAGATCTTTTTAACATAGAATCCCTCTTGAAGTAGATTTTAAAATGGTTTATTCAAGACTATGAATGGGTCAAATGCACTATTTTATGAATCCAAATCTTTATTTTATCTTTAATCCCAAAAATTGAATTTTAATCCCAGTTTTGGAAAGAATTATGAACATAGGAGAAAATAGAAATATAGTAAAATAAAGTAGAAATAGTTTTTGATTAAATGCCTTCTTCAGTATAAGATCCATAAATTAAGTTAGACCTGAGTGTTAAATTAATGTTCTAATGAATTAATTAATGATAAAATACTCGAAAAATTACCTATACGTGTTTAGGAAGAGTACAAAATAAATACAATTATTAGGAATAATATTTGGAGGAGAGGGTGAGTTTGAATGCCCTAAGCACCTCATTCTGGTAAGAAACTATAGCTCGGGAGCTCTACACGGACACGTCCACCCGGCACGGCATCTCAAGCGCAAGTCCAGTAGGTGAGGTGTGTTCAAATATGCCATGTAAACATCTTCGAATCCATATCTGCATCACCAAAGATGTGGGTTAATTAAGGCCATGTGTCAATAAAAATGTTATTGTAATATTTTAACAATTGTATAATTATATTGTATGACCAGGTTATATTATATGAACAATGTGATAGGGGACTTTAATGCAAAGATAGGGAAGGAAGAACTATTTAACTATACAATTGGAAAGGAAAGCTTGCATGTCATCGGTAATGATAATGGAATAACAGTGATAAATTTTTGCCACTTCAGAACCTCATTGTGAAAAAGTACTTGCTCCAAGCATAAGGATATTCACAAATATACTTGGACCTCCCCGTGTGAGAATACACATAATCAAGTAGTTCACTTGCTGATAGATAAGAGAAGTCATGCATTCTTACTGGATGTCAGGTCATGCAGGGGCACAGATTGCGAATCAGACCACTTCTTGGTAGTGGCAAAACTTAGGGAACATTTGTCAGAAACAATAAAAGGAAATCAGGTGGGCAAGCTAGAAAGATGTAGAAAAGCCGATTGATGGTGAATGTATGAATAGATATCAAATTGAAATTTTAAATGGGTTTACTGCCCTAGGGTGCTAAAAGGATGAGAAGGAAACCATGAATTCAGAGAAACAGTGGAAAATTGTCAGGAATACTGTTAAAAATGCAGCAAATAGTAGTGTAGATCCATGTAAAAAAAAAAGTATGAATAAGTCGTGGTTTGGCAACAAATGTTAAAAATAAATAGAAAAAAAGGCTGGAAAAGTTTTTTTATCATCGCGTCTTTCTACCCATTTGGGTTATACGCTGAAGCAAAATTACATTGGTTAGAAAGTCCTAGTGAATTGAGTTTAAACACATTTAGCAATGCCAAAAGTAAGGCCAGTAGCCTATTCAGAAACAAAAAAAGAGAGTATTTAAAGGGTAACGTTAACGAGATAGAACAAAATAGCAAAAATAAGAATATCAGTAAACTTAATTTAGGTCATAACTGATAGGCCTATATGAAAAGTTATCAGGTTAGGGCCAATTTAGTGAAAGATGATAATGATAATCTGATAGCAGACACGAACTATGTTTTAAGTAGATGGAACGACCACTTCAGGCATATTGTATATGTTCATGAAGGATTCAATTTGGGTGAGGGTATATTCTGTTCACAATAGTTTTTTATACCTGTATGACAGTTCAAAAATCATATGTTTAGGTTTTGGGTTGCCAACACTTGTAAAAGATCACAGTTTTGTTATAAATGTAAAGATCTTTAATTACTTGTTATATATTACATTTAAAATAACGCAAACTTAAGTTTTCTCATACTATTTCATTTTTTTAAATAATTTCTTTTTATCCAACTCAAAATAATATTTTAAACATAATTAAAAGTACTTATTTTTTGTTTTGGAAGTTAATGATTATGTTTAATATAGTGCACACATAAATACCTTTTAATATAGGCATAATATTTACTTGGAAAAGAGAGAATTCTTGTCATCTTTTTTTACATACAATAAATGATTTTATGATTATTTTATCGTATTTTGAAATATTTAACTGAATAAAGTATTTTCATCAACTGCGTGTCCGCATCATTGTAAAATTCTTGTTTACCCTTATGTTCAATCATATGGTTTAGATTCGTTAGTCACCATTTTGAAGCTATGTCCGTTAGAAGTTTATGTGAAAGTGGTGTGAATATTTTTTTAAGTGGAATAAAACTATAAATAAACTTTGTGTCCGACCTCAAATAAATATATAAATAATATTGGCCTAAATTACTGGGGTTAACTATCACATTAATATATTACCATCTGTTTTCATTACAGTCATCCAAAGTGATAGATGTCAGCTGTTGGCGTAGTGATATATTAGGCATTACTTCTAGTAACATTTCGAGCTGTTATCCAGGTAAACTTAGCTCGTGAATGACTTATATCTAAATCCATATGCCTACTGCTGATCCACTAGTTCCAGGAGTCTAGTAAGCTATTAGGAAGTTAAAGAACCATAAATTTCTAGGTAGATTCAATTCCAGCAGCGTTAATAAAGGGAGATGGTGAAATGCTAGTATTATAAATTCATAAATTGCCATGTTCCATATGGACCCATGAAGAGTTATCACAAGAATGGAAAGGAAGGTAATTCAATACCCGTTTTCAAATATGAAGATAAAATAGTGTGTAATAACTATAGAAGTATCTCACTGCTACCAACATGCTATAAAATTTTATTTAGCATAATTTTAATGAGATTGACGCAATATGCAGAGGAAATAATTGGGGAGCATCAGTATGGATTTTGACAAAATAGATCAACAACGAATCAGATTTTTACTATTCAGCAAATAATAGAAAAAAAGCGAGAATACAACATGATGTTTTATCCATATATTATATAGATTTTTAAAAGGCCTACAATTTAGTTAAAAACAAAATAAATTATATGAAATTTTAGTTACATTCAGGATACGCAAAAAACTTGTCAAGCTACTTGAGGTATGTTTGACTGTTATGCTGGGTAGGGTACGGGTTGGATGTAATTTATATCAGATACTTTGGAAATACTTAATGGGTTGAAACATGGAGATGCCCTTCCTTTATTACTCTTAATCTCGCCTTAGAGTATGCTGTTAGGTCAATGAAAGATAGTAGGGGAGGGTCGACATTAGACAGTACAATGCAGCTACTCACTAAGATGCACAGATGATTTAGCTTTGTTGGGCAATAGTAGGAAGCTCTTGCAAGAAATGCAGAAATTTTATTAGAAGCTATTAAGGAAATAGGTTTAGAAATGAATGCTGAACAGACTATCACTAAGGACCCGATTTTGCCTACTTACCTTTTCTTTTCCTTGATCGTAAAACATAGGCAAATGAATAAATTTCTATTTCATGTTATTATGAGTACAGTATGTTAATTTTGTAGTGTCTATAGTTGCCTATTCTGTTGGTTTTTGCCTATTTTATGAATAAGAGTCTTAAAGAGCCTATTTCTTAGTGAAAAAGAGAGTTTAGTTTCTTAGAAATTGTGAGCAGTGGCAGACACCTTGGGAGGAAATGGCATTCCGCTGCAGGAGAAAACTTCAACTTCTTCGGAAGCGACAAATTTGAATTTTTTCCCCTTGACATTGTTTGAAGTATAGCTCAGCTTTTCAAATTATAAAAAACATTCTAACTGAACACATATCCCATTTTACTACTGAGAATCTAGAAAAGTATCTAGTGATTTACCACATATGAGCCACTTTGGTGGTAAAATGGGTTAAGGTGTCACTCTTACAATTATCTTAAACTAAAATTACCATAAACTCGAGTAAGTTTTCACCCAAAATGTTGATTCATCCTTATCTATGTTCTTGAAATCAAAAATTTATAAAAAGTAGGCCCATTTTTGCACACCCTTGGTGTGAATTTTATTTAAACTGTTTATATTTGTTTTAAATTTTTTGTCAAAACGAAGTATAACACTCCTATGTTTACCACCATAATTTGTTTTACTTTGAATACCTAGAAATAAACATTTTGACACTTTTTAAAGTAAGCATAGTTAAATGAATAAGGTAAAATCCTTAAAACTTTAAAACTAAAACTAAAAGATTAAATAAAATAAGTTATTTTAATTTCCAAGCTATCTATTTACTTTGACAACAGCAGGCAAGATAATGTTGAACATAGAATAATTTTCAAAATTGTTGAAAAGAAAGTAGGGTTGTAGCCACAAATATGTTTATCATCCAGTCTTCTTAAAATGTATTATAGTATATACTTGGCAAGGAGAACATATACTAAGCTTAAAGAATGCAAATTCTTCATTATGAATTGTACACCTGCAATTTTAGTATGTGAAATTACAAAAGCCTTTGAACTTAACAGTTTATACAGATGACTGTCATTCACATATATTAACTTTAGAACCTGTTGAAAAATATCTGAACATAGGAATTGAACCTTTGACCTTTGCCTTAGTGTGCCAATACTTCAAAACAATATGCAGCTGACAATCTCACACGTCCATCAAAGATGTTACCATATGAAATAGGCCTGTATAATAATAAAAGTTACTCTTATGATTCTTGTGTAGGCCTACAATTTTTCAACATCTAACTTTTTTGAATTAAGTTAATGTGGTGCTAATTCTCAAGAAGTAGTCAGAACAGCAATGGTATTATCTAATGTAAGCTTATAATTTAAATTATGATCAAATTTAAGCCAAATTCAACAATTATATTATTTTTAACGAGTACAGACCACTCAAAATTGATAAAACTTTTGTGTTCAAGATTAGCGTAAGATGAACATTAAGGTTTCACTTAAGCATGGTGGTTTAAACTGTAGCCTGTGATTTACACCTCATAGTCTGATTTATAAGTCTTACTTCACTGGTCCCAACAATTTTATGAGGTTAACGATGACGTGCTTTCTTGTTGCTGTTTTTCTTGCTGTTTGAACGGTTTAGAACTTTACAATCTTTCATTAAAACGTCTTTCACAGGGGTGACAGGACGTTCAGGGACGGTGCTGCCATTTGTCACCGTACCGTTCATCGCCGAGGTGGGGCTATGATGAATAGTTGTGGTGTTGTTCTTACCAGATTCTTTCCCAGTATTATTGTCCTCGCTACCACTGTTACCCGTTTGGGACTCGGACTCACTGTTGCGATCCTTCTCTTGGGCTTGATCAACCAGTCCACTAACAGCTGCTATCGACGTGATAGAGGATTTGGAAAAAAGTCTTTCAGACCCTTTGAACTTTCTATTCCGTTTATCTGCTTTACTGTTTGTGTTCTTGTTACTGGCTAAGTAACGGTCCCATCCTCGAATTATGTTGCCGTAAAGCTGTGTGTCTTCCAGGTAACTGCCTTCAAAAGCGTATATTTGCCGCTCTAAATTTGCAAGAGTTTCTGCGATTTCAGCTTTTCTTTTCACTAATTCGGCTAACTCTCCGCGAGTATCTATGACTATTTGGTTCTTAGACGCCATTGTTTATTTTGATTATTAGAGAAAATTATTTAAGAAACTTATATCGATCCTTAACTGTCTTTCAGAAAGACAACACAAAAATAAAAACCAATGAAATTTCAAACTGCCTAAGTATCCAGAGAATATACCGATAGAACGCCTTTTTTTTTTCATTAAGTAGATATTAAAATTTTTAATATAAATTAAAGGACAAGCTTTAAAAATTATTTTGTTTTTGTAAGGAGACTAGCTCAAATATATTTATTTTATTAAGTCCAGCCTATTATTTTTATTTATACATATTAAGAACACTCTTCCCATAAAATGTATAGCTCATTAATGGAAAACAAACAAACGAAATGCATTGGGTGAGATATAGACAATAAATTATTATTTTTTTAACCACATAAAGCTATGGTTAGAAATGTATAAATAAACGTAGATAATATTGGTATTTAGCTTAGAAGTGATAGTTTGTTAATTAGTATAGTAGTGTAAGATAGAGTTATTAAAACGGCATGTAGGCTAATACCCAAAAGTAACGTGAGGTAGCTTTTGAATAATAATTATAACACTTATAATAATTAATTAAGACAACATAAACAAGTGTGATGAAAATATATATTCTTATATCTGCTGTTCATATAATATTATCGTGACTTGTTTTATTAACTAACGTAAATGGTACTTGGGAATACATACGTACCTATTTAAAGCAACCATGGCGTTGTCACTTGGAATTTAATATAAACCATTGTGGTATGTGTTTCTGAATAGATAGCTGTGAGCGAATGGATTTCGGAATATATTGATCAGGTTAATTATATGTGTTTAGAGGGAGCTTGGAGTAACGTGCCTGTAAAATAAAGTAATTGATATATTATTAATTCAAAATCATCTCAAACAAGGAGATGTCTTATCCCCTCTACTACTTAGCACTTGAAACCACAGTTAGGTTTATGAAATAAAACACACGGGGTTTGACATTAAATGAAGTGAATCAATTGTCGACGTATCCAAATTATTTAGGTTTGTTGGGTGACATTGAGGAAAAATATTACTGAGCCTTTGTTTAAAAGCAGCGAATAATAAGTTTAGGATTAAATATGGGTGAAACAAACTACGTGATTTAATGTCAAAATCTGGTATTCCAAAGAAATGTCTTGTTATAAATTGGTAACTTATGTCTAGAAAATGTTGTTCAAAAGTTATTCAAATACTTGGGAACTGAGCTATTATTTAAGAAAACGTCAGAAACAGAATTCATTGAGGTAATAGTAGTTATTATTCAGTTTGTGAGATGTTGTCATCTCGTTTTTTGTCTTGAGCTATTAAGCTGAGAGTAAAATTATAACCCTACCTATTGTACTTTGCGGGTTTAAATTGTGCTTTCTCTATCTGTGACAAAAGAACAAATTGAGAGCTTTTTAAAACAAAGTTTGAAAAATGATAATTGAATCTAACTCCGAAGTGAGATGGATCTACAGGATAATGTAAAAAGCAACATTACGATGAACTTCATTATGTCTATGCATCCGCAAACATATTAAATACAATTGAGGAGTGCAGGCTGAAATGGGGGGAGGGGGTCATGAGGCATGTGTGGGTGATGACAATAGTGTACACAAAATTTTAGTTGGCAGACATGAAGATACAATACGCCTTGGTAGTTCAAATAATCGATGGTGAAAATGGATTTAAAGGGGTTTGGTGGAGGTGTATTTTAATAGGTTAGAATAGCAAACATACATTTTGGTGGTAATTTAACTTAAGAGCAAGGGATATTGTATCTTAGAACTAAAAATATTATAATACACTAGTAGTTACATTAGAATAAAAGCATTCTCACAAACTTACACTAAAAAAAATCATTCCCAATATAAATCTTCCTTATGTGAGCTAATAATGTAAACCACTACACCAACCATGTGATTCAAAGTTAATTATCTATGTTAATATTGTACCATTTTTTTACTGCGATGCACCCCCCTCCTCACCTTTCATCATTTTACGTGATATTTATGAGGAGATGGTGAGTGGCAAGTAATCAGAACGATACAACCGTAACCCACATTATCCCGTTTTGTTCTTAACTGATCACAGTCGTGGGAGACTTTAATCCTCCTCTAGAAGTAGGCTATGTACCAAGAAGAGAGTCTTCTGTCTTAAATAAGTGTCATCTTTAAGGATTTAGCTTTTCCTTAATTGCTTTGTACTCCTGTCCAAACAAAAAGTAGCTAAATCTGCCAAAAGGGGGTGTATATGAAATATTCGATTCTTCCCATACTCAGGGAGGTTGGGTAGTACTAATAATGAAACCTAAATGTGGATGCGGGCTAAAATAGTCATCTAATTCTCAGAGTACATACATTATAATCTCATTCTGGCTTACTGTGTAGAAGTACAATTTATACTAAATATGCACTTTCCTTCCTAACATTAATTGAAATAAAGGTGCAACACACATCAAGAAATACAATCAGAGTGTGGCTCTTGAGTCGAACATAGTAATATTGTCTGAGAAATAACGGAAGTTACTAAGTGACACACAACCCATCTAGTTGTGGAAAAAATGATCAAATAACTGCCATCCTCCCAATCAGACTATGTAAATAAATTACTACCTTAAAATGTTCACGAAGAGAGCAAGGCCAAAAAAAAATGGTAAATTTGTTTTTATAATTTGATATAAAAAAGCAATATTTGCAACAAATAACAAATAATCGAATAGTGCTCATGACAAACTAATACTTCCTCTTTCATTAAATAGTATCCTATTAGTATGACTTTAAATTCTGACCGCACAGTTCAAAAACTTGTTGACTTCCACTACCTTTAAAAGAAGTGCCATTTAAATACATTAAGAATTACAAAGTTCTCATGTCAAAAGATCATGTTAAACAACCTTTAAATCTATACTTACCATTCAATAAGTTCATTAAATTTTAATTCACTATTCCTAATAGTAACTATACACACAGATCAAATATGTAAAACCTAGGGCGCATGAAACTCTTGAGCCACCACTGTTAGTATATATAAGACAAAAGCTATTAACAACTTATATAATGGGGGAGAAGGGTAAGACAAGAAGATTGCTGCAATGTGATAAACCTTTCGGCAATGTCAGAAATCGAATTCAGGACTCCTAAGTCCTTAGGAAGATGCGCACACAATAATTGATCTAGGGTATGAAACAACGTTTGTCTAAAACTAGATTATATTATTACCTATGTTTTAAAGTTTTGAACTTATATACTTTGTAAGTCCGTGATTTTGATTACAAATTTTGTTACATTAAATAAAGCATTCACTGATTTATCTTTTAAAAATCACATCAAATATCTTGTTATGTCTAACTACTATTTGGCTTTGAATGTATAAAAGAGATATGGACATCTCAGAAAATTGAGTTATCTCTTTTGCAATGGCGAGCAATTCTGAAAATTTCATACGCAGATTTCTGTCCAGTTCAGTGAGCTCTATACTATACCGGATGGACATAAACACACCCCTTGCAAAGACCAAAGCGTGACGCTCAAGTTTGTCATCTGCATTACTGTGAGGGGGCAGATTTAATGGAAAAAGTGTTATTGTTTGAAAATAGTGAAATAGGTATTATACCACACTTACTTGAAGACACTGTAGCATGTATGCTCCAAGTAAACAAGTGGACTAGTCAATCATCATAATACACTTACCCAATCTCACCGACTAGGCCAGGGACGTCGACTTCACAACAACTACGTCCCGCGAGCAACAGCCAAGTGCCTCATCTCGCCGCTAGAGGCCACCACCCAGCTCAATTCCGCTTATCGTCAACAAAAGAACTTACGAGAACAATGGAGGACTTTCTACGCCACGCCAGAAGATAACCGATGTTTCTGTGTCGCGCACAGCCCCCCTCCCTGTGTGTTTTTTTCTGAAACTCCCACCTTTTTCCTTCTCGGCTGTTCGACAAGGTGCTCCATACATACAGCCGTGTGCCAAGTGGGAAATTACTCTTGGATTAGGCGTCGACTATGTAGGACGAAGCAGGAGGCTTCCCTGACTTATTATAATGTAAGAATATACTCTTGGATTAGGCGTCGACTATGTAGGACGAAGCAGGAGGCTTCCAGACTTATTATAATACTGTAAGATAAGATTATTATTCAACGTAAACTTTAACTATTTAAAATTCTATTTCTGTCATTACTTTTGCTATAAAATGTTAGTAAGACTAAGTTTAAGTCTTGGTTTATTCGCAGAACAGACAATTAACTGTACTTGTGAGTTATTTCGCTATACGAGTTTAGTAAACATAAATATGGGAATGTTGTTTATGACGTTAGGCCAGCGACTTTCATATGTGAGTAAAGTTCAAAGGTTAAACGAATCAATTTGCTGTTATTTAGGTCGCTTAAGAATAATGCCGTGAACTTGAATTTAGTGAGTATTTATGTAAGGAAGTTCTTTTAGAACAGGAGACCATATTATTCGAATATAAGGAAAATTGTAATTTTCACTTATTAGGAATAAATATTGATAGTAATTTTTGGTACTTTTAAAGTGGGTTCTGGACAAGCTAAGTTACGAGTTGGAGAGGAAGGTGATAACTAGTATATGCATGTACTTTCACAATTTAGTAACTTTGACATATTATTGTTACATAGGTGTTGTAAAACATTGTACGAGAATGTTGTGTTTTCGCAACAAGTAAAGGTATGGGTTATGTTAACTATACGAGTTTAGTAAACATAAATATGGGAATGTTGTTTATGACGTTAGGCCAGCGACTTTCATATGTGAGTAAAGTTCAAAGGTTAAACGAATCAATTTGCTGTTATTTAGGTCGCTTAAGAATAATGCCGTGAACTTGAATTTAGTGAGTATTTATGTAAGGAAGTTCTTTTAGAACAGGAGACCATATTATTCGAATATAAGGAAAATTGTAATTTTCACTTATTAGGAATAAATATTGATAGTAATTTTTGGTACTTTTAAAGTGGGTTCTGGACAAGCTAAGTTACGAGTTGGAGAGGAAGGTGATAACTAGTATATGCATGTACTTTCACAATTTAGTAACTTTGACATATTATTGTTACATAGGTGTTGTAAAACATTGTACGAGAATGTTGTGTTTTCGCAACAAGTAAAGGTATGGGTTATGTTATAGAAATCTTCTATACTGTTAGAGATTGTCTTAATCAAAGTTTATGATTACACGCGTTGGCGTTGATAGTATATTCCCATAACTATTTCTTGGAAATAAATAAAATATTTATAGAAGAAAAAAAGAGTAAATGTTAACTAAATATATTTTGTTTTTGCACGATATTTATTATTATCATTGAGCTTGGTCAAGGTCATTTGACTATAATTGTTTTTAGGAGGAACTCTAATATTTGTTTACTATTTATGCATTGTTCCATAAATAAAATTGACATAAGTTACACTGGAATTCACTTATGACTTGAAATCATTTACTTTTAATTACATCACACTATCCCTAGGTTAAATAATGTTTAGTATCCAAAGTCCTTATTTTCTAAGTCTTTGTCCTCATCGTGTAGTTTAGGCATTCTATGAAGGTGGACCTTAATAATATTTTCCGCTTCTAGGAGTGAGTATCGTGCGTTGGGTACATGTTGTGTACCCAGCATTTGTATAACACAAGAAATAATTTTAATCTCTCTGCGCACTTCTATTAGATGAATATCCTTTTTTTATATATACTATTTAATTTTATTTTGTTTATGTATTTGGACCCCTCTAACTTTAAGGGTGGGTTACAACACATTTACATTAAAGGAAAAAAAGTTAGTTTTACGTGTTATACTGTACGAATAGAAATAAAAACTTTAATAATTTATATATTTAATGTATTTAAGTCATTAATATTGTTTACATTCTGCCAAGACTACACTATATTTAAAGTTGGTGATCAGCTTGTGTATTGGTTTCAGAAACCATATTATATTGAATGTTTGATAAATATAATGAAATACGGTATCTTAAAACTTGATTACATTTGTTTGAATGGCAAACTTTGTGTAGCTGTCTTACGGTCAAACGATCATTTAGGATAAAGGAAAATATTATTATATTACTATTTGCTTTAAGTTGGCTCATATAGTGTATATTGTGTTCAGAAACCATTTTATGTTGAAAGTTTGATAGTTATGTTAAAATCAGTTAGCTAAAAACCTTATTACACTTGTTTGAACGTCATACTTTGTGTAAAAGTCTTACGTACAAACTATAAATTTAGGTTATAGGCTTGAAGAAAGGACTCTATCTTCTATACCCTGATATTGATAAGAATCCCGACTGGAAGGCTTTATTTTGTACCAGAATTATATGATATATTAATATGTTGGTAGGATAAATGGTAATTTAGAACGGAAGTAGAAATTCCTTTCTGGGTTGTCTTTTATCCTACCTAAATACTACTATAAGGTAGGATTATGGTACGAGATAATGTCTTCCAAGAAAGCAGCCTTTAAAAATCATCGCATATTTAGCCTACATAAACTTATTTAATGAAAAAACACATGAGTTTTGGACTTTGTATGTTCTTCAAACCTCTTATTAACACATTTATCTAGTAAAACTAATCATACATGGCTGTATCTAATATATTTAATCAAATTAATAAACAATGTCAAAATGCCATATTGCCTTGTGTGTGTGTGTGTGTAGGAGTGAGAGGGTTACAAAAAAAAATGGTATGCAGACGGTAGCTTGAAAATTTCAGCCATGAATGTCTATCTATTTCCTTAATAGAGACAAGTGGTCCTGCTATTAAATAAGGAAGGATACAGAAACTTGGGTACTGTGTACTTTCAATGTTGGCTACACTTTATTAAACAAAATTTATTTCCGGCAGTATAGATTACATTCTTCCGGTTTTGTCCAAAATAATCTAACGTGCTTGTTCATCAAGCTAAGCCCGAATCGGGGACTTGCACGTAAAATTATTGGCATCCATATAGTTTGACACTTTAAAATGACTTCTAAAGCAGAGCTCGCTTGTGTATATTCGGCCCTGATCTTGGCTGATGATGATGTAGCCATAACAGTGAGTATACTTATTACCGTGTTGAACATGGATCATATGTATTATATTAGTCTATTTGGGAACTTAACCTGCACATTTGATCACTTTGACTTAATTTTACTAAACTCTCATGACACACAATCCCAAATGATATTTTAGGCAAATTTATATAAATGGATATAAGAATGTTAGACCAACCGGCAGCTAGTCTGAAATTCGGTATCTTCCTTGCCTTGTTTTCTTAATATTTTTGCTATATTTTATTCCAGACTGGAAATTATAAAACGACCACATTCGGGAAATGCATACTATTACTTGGTCAGTAAGTTGTTGAGATCTCGCCCGCTTTCAATTAATGTACATAACTGAATATACAAAACGATTTTCTCTGCTCTCTATAAGCGTGAAACGTGGTCTTTGCCTACCATGACGAAATCAAATTTAAAGGGTTCGAGATCAAGGTAGGCCTACTTATTGATCCATCCTGAGACCTATAGTAAACAAACATTCTCATATCACTTCACCAAGGACCTATATAATTGGTGGAACACCAATGCAATATTTTAAACAGGCTATACTGTATAGTCAGTACCATAGCAAAGTAGTTCACTATGAATTTTTGTAATTTTTAATAATTTTAATCTTATGTCCTACTTTTAACGAAAGTCAGGCCAGACTCTGCAAATGGCATAAATAGACGGTGCCACACTCAACACTCACAACCGTCACTTAAAGTTGTTGAGATGAACTGTTGACTAACCATTATCAGGATGTCCAGCGAGCTGGAAAACGAAAAAGTCAGGGAATTTTGTTAAATTTCTGGAAATTTTACATTTTGTCTATATAAAGTTTCATATTTTGATTCACAATAGTTAAAATAACACTTTTCTTCCAGTTAATACCTAGCTGTAATCACTTTCACAACATTATCCATGTTGAGCAGACTAATATCACTTCTCAAGGTCAACAAGTGAGTTTTGTGTCTTTCCACCCTTCTGCCACGTGTCTTTAGCCAAAGTTGATTCATGATTATTCACATGCGCAAAATTTGACTAGACCTACATTTTAAGTAGAAGGAACTAAGAATGACTGTCCCACAACTATTTTAAATCTTTCTTGCTTAAGGCAATCTTTTATTGATTCAATACAATTTTACTGAAATCTATTTTTAACTTAAAATAGTCCATTTCCCCGGAGGCAGAAATTATTTAATCTTTTTATTGAATGATACAACTTCAGAATGTGTATGTATCTAGGAAAAAAACATACTCTTTAATCTGTGATCTTAAAAAATTATTTTCGTAATATTGATAAATAGTGGTCTGGGAAAAAGTAAATTGGATCTGGAAAACCTGGAAAAGTCAGGGAATTTCAAAATATAGTTTGGCTGGACACCCTGTTTACTGACTTTACATCATCATGTCATAAGGACTTTACCAGAGGGCCTCTTAACTATGAATTGGGAGTTTATTGGTATTTGAATAGTGCTTACAAAGCTTAAAGTATAATTTCTAAATCAAAGAAGGGATACTTTTAGTTATAATAATTTTATGTTATTTTAAAACAAGTTTAATACAAAACATAGACTTTGGTGAAAGGATGCCATTGAAGTCTGTTCAGTAGCAAACCAGAGCATATAATTATATGTGGCTTTGTTTACATCAGATCACAGGTTAAGATTGAATCAATAATAGGAAGATACTAGTTCCATAAAGAGCTGAGACTACTTTGGTGTGGAGGAGGTTACATGGTGATATACTCTATATATTCATCACAAGAAATTGTTAGGATAATCAAGTCTCGTAGGCTATGGTGGGCAGGATGTACAGTGCTAATGGGATATTTAGAACCTGGTTCAGAGTACTGGCTGGCAAACCCATTGGGAAGATAATATTAGAATGGACCTGAAAACAATAAGGTGTAATGAGGTGGACTGGATAGAACTAGCTCAACATAAGGATAAGTGGCTTAATTTTGCAAGTGTGGCAATGAGCTTTTGAGTTCCTACTGCTAGGTCTATAGCTTGAGTATAATACCAAGTGAAAGCCAAAACTGTAAGTCTTTTACTCTAATAAATATAATTTTTTGCATTTGCCCAGAAATAGAGACATGGGACTACCGAAAACTGTAAACATGGAAATTGCTGAATTTTGTTAAAAATTGATAAATAAAAATATTTGGAGCTAATTAAAACTCATTAATTTTGTATTATTTCTATATAATAACATAAAATATGTTTACCGTCTATACAGACAACAATAGCAGATTTCCAATAATAGCTAACTTAATATTGTAAAATAATTGTACATATAGCTTAAAACATTAAAATAAAGATGGTATTTTAGTGCTAGAAATTTTAGGATCCTGGAATTTCATGAAAAAGATGCTTTAGACACTCATAATATGATTTTGGTAGGAAGAACAGTAGAAGTTAGTTACTAGAACAATTTTAATACATCCATACATCGTCATGTGAGCTGCAGCTGTCACTTTTGATAGATATTATCAATTACTATAAAATAACACAAATGATGAAATGTTATCAATGCTGGCTGCAAATAAACATGTTCGAATTTTATCTACTGTTCTTCCAACCAAAATCGGGGTATAGGTCAGGTTTAATTGGGTTGGGATATATAATTCCTTATTAAAATACTTTTGGTGCCATGTTGTGACATTCTTCTATTAAATATTTAAAACCTTGTTAGCAAGGTGATTTTTTTCTTTTAATTAACTTGAATATTATTTAACATTAATAATCTTACTATCATTGGAATATATTTTTTTTTATTGATGGTAAAATATTCCCCAATATGGCATAAATAAACTTGGAAGAATCTCACCCTCTTTGCCTACTACTCCCACATAGTGCATTACCTATAAATGGCATTTATATATGTTTTATAAATACATTAACAGTGCCACAAATAAAACCTAAAACCATTAATAAAGGTAAAATAACATTTTTTAAATAGGTATTGATCTTTAGAAAGGGTTAGCAATCATTTTAAATGTGTGATCAATGTAATAAGTGAATAAATAAGGTCTGGTTATTCATAAACAAATTTGGAAAAGGATGTCAGGAAGGGTTGAAAAAGTAGGGAAATTTTATAATAGTCCTGGAAGATTTATAGCCACCTTGAATTGGCAACTACTCATGTTTATTGTAAAAGTAAAGGTAACTATTAGACCTAGTTCCATATGTTAGCTTTTCATTGTCACTTGTTAGTTAAATATTTGTATTAGGGGGAAAAGATCCAGACAATTCTGAAGGCGGCGTCTGTGGACGTAGAGCCTTACTGGCCTGGGTTGTTTGCCAAATCCCTGGAGGGAGTCAATGTCAAGGACCTTATCTCCAATGTTGGCTCAGGAGTAGGTGCTGGACCTGCTGTTGGAGGTCAGTGGTTCAACTTCACATTTAAACCTTTTGATTTTCTGACTTAGAAAGTATATGTTTGTGGCATTACCGGCGGCATATATTGTATCCCCTTCATTTTATAAAATTGTGAATGAATGGATGAACTATTGTGGATTATAATAGTTATATGTTAATTGCACTGGCCTAACGATTTGATACTTTTGCATGAGCATAGGTCTACTAGCCTGGACTAGACCAAATGCCCCTAAATAATTTTGTTCTTTGGTTGGGAAGGCCATATGCACACCCCACTTCCTCCACATTTATTTAATGATATGTACTCACACTTAAGGGAAATCCTGGTTCATCAGATTTGTGATGTTTTTAAATTGGTCAGGGTTGGTTACTGGCAGCCTTATTATGGATGCACAGGTTTTCTGAAAAACTAGTAAAAACCTGATGTACAGAGACAGCTAATACCTTGTCAAACATTTCATTTAAGTCCACATTTAATAGACAATTTATTATGCTACCTTTGCATGGTCAAAATACCGTGGGCCATTCAAATTAATCATTGGGCCTATACGACTTCATACTATTAAATCAAGTAGACATGTTTTGTTAAACAGGTAGGCAAAAAATAATATAAAATGATTAAATTTATCAAACAATATTAATATATACTCTTATTATACTAATTACATCATTATTTTAAACCATCAAATATTAAAAAATGTTTCTAAGTATAAAATTAAACTAATAAAAATTGTATCAACTATTATTATTACTATATAAATTGGCTAGTTTTGTAAAAAGTAACTTATTAAATGTAAAGTGTATGTAGACCTATCAATGGGGTGAGCTGAGCTGTACGACAAAATACAACTATAATGTGAAAACATCCATCATTATAATAATCTAAAATACATGTTTAAATGCACTAGTAAATAAAATAAGAGAATAACAATTCAGGGCTGTGGAGTTGTTGGTAAAAATTTACCAACTTCAGCTTCAAAGTAAAAACTTATAATATGATAACAATGTGTGATAAATATATCATTTTTAATTTCATTTAACCCAATGTTTGTAATTTTGTGATACATTTATGCAATATAAATTCACAATGCCAAAGAGTTTAAGACTTGTTCTACCAACTCCTCAATCTTGATGGTACTTAGTTAGCTGTTTTAACCTAGTGTTATAAAGCATCATGATTTAACATACATTTCTGCTAGCATGTGAATGGTTTTCTTTAAAATGATAAATGCCACTGGACATGGAAATTAAACCCAGACCTTTGAAAGTATGCCAATGCTCTTACCACTGAGCTAACTAGTAATTTTCGTCTACTGATGCCCAGTATCATGCTTCACTCATATTTTAAGGCAGAGTCTGTGATGGACTTGCAGAAACCGTTGGCTACATATGAGCAATAAATTAAGATTGCAAGCTACCAGATAATGTGTCCACACCTTCGGCTTGGAAGGGGCAGGGGGTGTATTCATACTGTTGATTACAGTAAGATCGAGGTTCATATCTTGGTCGTGTGTACTTAGGGTGTCATTTCTTTAATGATTTTCCACTCTTCCTCCACATAAATGCTGGTACACTGCCTCTAAATTCATTCTTATTCATCCTTAACACATTAGCTCAATTAGTATTTAGCACATATGCATACGACCTGAAGAGGTAGTAAGACGCGATGCTAGCAAAATTCGGTTAAAGCCGCATCTAAATATATTTTTTTAGTGAAAAGTTAATCATGCATACAATTGGCAGTGTACTATTGGCAGCATAAAGCCTCCAATTTGAAAGTGGCTGTATTATCTGATAGCTTGCGATCTTGATCACTCGTATGTAACTGATGTTGATGTTTGCATATCCAGCACACACTACCTTATTATGAATGAAGAATGACCCTGGCCATGGGACGACTCCTGGATAGCTCAGTGGCGAGAACATAGGCATACTAAGCCAAAGGTCTCAGGTTTAATTACCGTGTCCAGGTTTCATTTTTAAATAATAAGATATTTAGATGTGGCTATAATCGTAGTTAACAACTAATAATTTGGCTATCTAATCCATAATGTGACTTGTTGCTCTATTTAAGCAGATTCTGCTCTGTTTTTGGTGAACATGTGGGTAGTGAGATTTAGATGCAAATTATATTATTGAAACAAATTTTGAAATTTAGTAAGGCAAGATATTATTTTGTGGATCAATCAATTTGTAATAAGAAGATATTAAAAATTAGAAAATTTACATTTTTGAATAAAATTAATGTTTTGAAACTCCCGCAAGGTTGAGAGTCTGTTTCTTGTCTGTGCCCTGGGTATATAGATATATAAAATAGGTATACAAATCAAACCTTTACTAATAATAGATCAGGAAGAAATTTATTTCAAGACAATTCTTTGGATACGTATAATTTGACCATTTATTAAAGACGAAATCAAATTTGCTTAGTAATGTTTATTTTTACATAAAGCAAATCTTGGCTGAATATTTGATATTGCAAGACATAAAGCATCTTCAAAGTTTTTCAGAAATTATCGATATTTTGCTTTTATAATCATCATTGATGAGAATGTCGCTTCACATAGATAGTACAACATGGCAGAAGTATGTTTAGTCCCATTTCAGAAATTGTTGGATTTGTCCTAATCCCAAGCCAAAATTCATTTAATGATTGTTTAGGAAACTAGTTTCAAACCTTCATCTATTGGTAACTCAGCACGTTCTTCTTGTACTTTTAATGGTAGATGACTGATGTTTTTTTATTTCAATTGAGTATGATTGATGAACCCAACTTTATTTTTTTAAATCCAAATTTGAAGGGAAGTATGTTTTATGCAGTGAAGTCACCCAATGCGATATGGGCGAGTACTTACAAAAACACCTTGGATTCATTACACATTTGATTATGAATTAATTTTTTTGGGGTGGGGGTGGGCGGTATTTAGAAAGTTTTACTGTTGCCAAATTTTTCGCAGCCCCCACATTTAGTTATGCGACCCCCTACAGGGTCGCAGCCCACAGTTTAAGAAGGCCTAGACTAGACTGTGATGGTGATATGACCCAATTCTCAGTCAGGTGTAATAAGGGTGGTTTTTCCAAAATAGTTTTCCCATTTTCCTCCCGCAAAAATGTGAGTAAACGTCTTATAAGTATAACCTTCCTCATCTCTAAAACCATTAGCATACAACCTGAATGAGCAGTATAATGCGGTGCTAAAAAAATTGCACATTAATCCTTAGGTATTATTTGAAGTGTTTACTAACCCTTTTGATTGAGACTAAGAAAATAATACTAAGGGATTTTCAACAAATGTTTGCAATAAAAATCTTCTGGTTGTTGGTTAACACCACTCCTACAGTAGATAGACTTTACCTTGTTAACACAAAGTGTACCCAATGATTATATTATTATGTCATGTATTAGCTGCTGATTACTTTTGATGACATGCATAAAATGAGGTTACACTACTTGCTTAGTTTTTATTGGAAACTCCATTAGTCTTATGGATACTAATTTTTCTATAAATTAATTTGTCGTTGATTAGCAAACACAAATTATATATAGTGTTAATGCTTGGTATGACTTAAGAATGAGCTTTACTACAGTTGGGGGGGCAACCCACATTTCACTCATTTACCCAAAGGTTATTCTTAAGCTGATGATATCTCAACTATCATGAATGATAGTAAAATATTTATTGTGTTAAATTTAAAGTATCAATATGCCAGACCCAAATTTTAATAAAATCATAGAATAATTATATAAAAAATTACATAGAAATTAATAAATGTGTTTGAGCTTCAAACTATTAATTGAGAAGGAAATTTAATTTTTTAACTTGGCATAAATAATCACAAATAGTCTACGCTTGCAACAGTATTATTATAATTGGGTGTTTATATATGAAAAAACTGAATAAACCCAACAGAAATCCATGCATTTCCATTTAATATTCCAATGGAGATAGGTCACTTTACCTCCATTCTATTCTTGTCAAACCACCATTAAGTACACCTTGTGGGATGAGGAAGGGGTAAAAGGAGAGGGCTTGGTTATCTTTTAAGACCTGAAAAGTTTCTAACAAGCCAGCATGGACACAAAGTTCAGGTGCGAGGGCTGTATTGGTTGGCACGGGTGTTTTACAGTAGTATTATAATTTGTTGCGATTTTTTTAATGGTGAAATAGGATAAGAGAAAGCATCCTTCTGATGACAAAAAAAAAAGCAGAGAGATTTGAATTTGTATCGAGAAGCTAAAAAAAAAGAGAATATCCATAGAAGTAGAGCAAATATTTTGTGTACAGCAAGAAACTTGTGACAACAATCAATGTATAATCTTAATTAATACTAACATAATCTTTAAAAAAATGTATTAATAGCGCACCAAAACATTTATGTAAAGTACCAAGTTCTACACTATAAAAATTCTTATTCAGCCTTGAAAAGAAGTGATATCTAAAGAGTGCCAAGTTCAACTTCCAATATATTTCCAAAAAACTTGTCACTTCTCGTCCATTTGTACGCTTAGATAGACTGGCATACCGGATTATTTCATGTATGTTTACCCATATATCTTAATATATATGAAACTAAATCATTAAAATTGTGGGCACTCTATTAGATATCACTTCTTTCAGAGGCTGAAAAAGAATTTTTTTTTTTTAGTATAGAACTTGGTGTGTTTTTTACATTTAGTGAGATTACTTTTACAGCCATAATCCAATTATAATTTTAAATCATACTATGTAGAATTAATTCAATATTACTAGTGGCTTATTGTAGCGATATCAGCAAAATCGTGTTAAAATGTATTCAAGAATGTTTATGCTTTACTCAAAGGCAACTTTCCATTGATTTTTATCTTTCACTGTTGAATTTTAAGCAAAAATTAAGTTTTTTTCCCTCACCCTATGATTATAACTTTAAAACGACCCCTCTCCCAGCTCTTTCCTTATTTGTTGTACTTTACCACTTAAGTAATAATTGAGTTATTATTTTTAACCAAAGAGAAATAATTTATTCACTAGTATAAGATCAAACACAAATAAGGGTTTCCATGGTGATGTAAACAAAGAATAAAAAGCTGAAAACTATCTAGGAAATTACGATTTTTACCGACATCCCGAACTCCCAAGCTTAAAAATGAGCGATCGTTTGTCAAAATCGGTTAAGCCATTTTCTTTTAGTTTCAACTACCGGAAATGGGCTTATCAAATTAAATGTTAAGATTCAAGATCAGTATCAGTGGCGTGCGGTGACTTTTCTCAAAGAGGACTAGGTTTGAAGACACCTTTCATTATGGGGTTAAAGAGGAATACTCTCCATATAATATACAATATGTTAACTTAGCAAATACACTTTTACAGGTAAAATGGTAGGTAATTTATCTCCCTCCAACCGATTCACATAATATAGACATGGAATAAACAAACAAATACATAAATAAATAAAACCAAAACATGGAAAAAATAAACACATAAATAATTACGTGTATAGTCTTTCATTTTTGTTTTAGCAGAAATGTCTGAAGGTGGTCTACCTTTCGTTATTACTTGCTGCTTTTCTTCAAAAGACCCGCCTCGGTGGCGTAGTTGGCTAACGCGCATGTCGTGTTGAGCTTGACTGCTGAGGACGGGAAGATCGAGGTTCGAATCTCGGTCGGGTGAACTAGGGGTGGTTTTTCCTAAATGGTTATCCACTTTCCCTC
>CABFVX010005815.1:0-24847 GCA_902151425.1 Timema shepardi
CACAAGTTGTGATTAATACACGTCTTGTCAGAGGTGAAGGAAGGGTTTGGTAATCAGATAAATCTGTGCCGGCACCGAGGATTGAATTCCGAACCCCCAGCACAGAAGTCTGACACCTTACGCCTAGACCGCGAGGTTACCCCGCATCAACTTTCCCGTGTGCTTCTTGAAAATATCCAACCATTCGGATATCCATGAGAAAGTCGGTATGGTCTTCCCCACAGGGTTTTGCTGTATTATACCGACTTCCACGCAATGAAGCACATGGGGAAATTGTTGCTTATAATGCATCCTTACTTCGTTGAAAATAAACTAATTTCACATTTTAAAAAAAGCATTCTAAATGTAGGCTTTTTAAACCTAAAAGGACTTTTGAAACCTACCTCTATTTTGGTGTGATCCACATTTTGAAAGAGCCCAGTTTTTAAATAACTTGGGATTTCTGGGCGTCTTCAACGCGTCTCAATGTAGAACGGAAACATTGCCCATGTGTAGGGCGCGGAAATAAGTGAATCAAGATTCTCGAGAAAATGCCATCCGGTGCAGGTTCGTCGCTTTGGTAATCCAATCTCTCCAGCTATCAGCCCTCCCCCATACTCTTCACGAATGGTGGATGGTGGAGAGGGTAATGGAAGCGCTCAGACTGATGCAATTTTTGTGGCCATCTTGCTCAACCCTTAATCAGCCTGATGTAAGTAAGCAACCTTTATAGAAATATACATTTGCCATTAAACTTAAAATGATGATTTAATCTTACGCTGTTGAGTTATTTGGCTATCCCACTTTTTTACTCTTTTTTTCAATACATACCTACCTGTATTGATGAACATGGAGACTATGACGTCGTTGCCGTCTAGTAGGGTTATAGTCTACCAGTGATGGGGCTATAATCCCGGCCGGAGTGTATTAAGGGTAGTTTTCCTAAATTATTTCCGACTCTCTCCATGCAAATATGGGTACACTTCCTCTATTTATTTTTATATACGCGTACAGCCCGAACGGGTAGTAAGAACGAGGGGAAAAAATAAAAATAAAGAAGCCTTAGTTTGCACTCTAAGGTTCCCGATATTCCCGCCCATTTCTCCAGCTCTCGTGAGAACCATCAGGGGAGATATGAGCATGTGTGAACCTCTTCACACTCCCTATAAGCAAGGACCCACAGCCATAGTAGGAAGGTGTCGCGATTGTTTTCGAAACCCATCTCACGACGGCCGACCAAGACTCGTCGTGAGTGCGAGGAATATAAAGACCCAACCCTTTAAAACCACACGATAAAATACACACACACACACACACACATACACCAGTGTTTTGTTTTCTCTTTCTTTTGTGTTCGCTGAAGGGCACTTATAGCAAACACAATGGCAGACAAGCCGTGCCCTGAACGCAAACGCGGCTTGTCCTAAAACGCATCCTGCGACCACGATAAAGTCTACATTCTCCAGTACACATTATGGTCTGGCGTTTTGCTATAGTGAGATTAGGTGACCTGGTGGTCTAGGGGTAAGGTCTCGGACTTTTGTGTTGGGGGTCCGGGGTTCAATCCTCGGTCCCGGCACAGATTTATCTGATTGCCAAACCCTTCCTTCACCTATGACAAGACGTGTATTAATCACAACTTGTGAATGTGAGGAATGCCAGGCCTCCACCGTGGTTCGGATCCCACGTTAAGCTGTAGGTCCTCCATTTCATATCACAATCACCCTACCATTACACATTAGCGTAAGTGCGTATAACCCGAACGGGTAGTAAGACGTGGTGCTAATAATAATATAGTGAGATTTATGTAGGAAGAAAATTTATAATAGTTGCAACAGCGACTAAAACTACTTTCATTTATTCATACGTAAAGCAATGTTATTTGAAGCTGTCACTTTTGATAGATTTGTAAATTACCAATAATATATGTACATATATTATTTTATCACCGAGTCCTACTACCGGTTCAGGCTATACGTGTCAATCTACATACATATAATAATTAATCTTATGTGGCAAGGATGAGGAAGGAAATATTTTAGAGGTAGCCTACCTGCATTTTCGTGGAAGGAGGGCGGGAAACCATTTTAGGAAAAAAACACCCTCACTAGACCAGACCGAGATTCTAATTCCTATCTCCCCGTCATCAGCAGGCCAGCCCCACACGAGAGTGACGCCTTAAACCACTCGGCCACTGACGCGGATAAATGTAGTATTATTAATGAATTAAAATGTTATCAATATTATTATTATTATCATCATCATCTTCGCGTCTTACGACCCGTTTGGGTTATACGAACTTACGCTCATGTGTAATGTTAGGGTGATTGTGAGATGAAATGGAGGACCTACAGTTTAACGTGGGATCCAAACCACGGTGGAGGCCTGGCATTCCACACATTCACAAGTTTTGATTAATACACGTCTTGTCAGAGTTGAATAAAGGGTTTGGCAATCAGATAAATCCATGCCGGGACCGAGGATTGAGCCCCGCACCCGCAACACAGAAGTCTGACACCTTACCCCTAGACCGCCAGGTCACCCGTTATCGATATTGACATAATAATAATTATTATTATTTAGCACCGCGTCATACTACCCGTTCGGGTTATACGCTTTAAGTATTAATTACGCTAATGGATTAGGAATTACTTTGTTAAAAGTTCCTTCCTACCAGAAATTCGTATGGATATTTAGTGGCCCGTCAATGATATTTTCAAGTGGTTTTTTGTATCTTTCTTTCTAAAAAATTCTCAAAAAGTAGAGTACAAAATATCTCAAATATAATTTGAGACATTTTATAGAACTATATTTAAATATATGGCTTGTTTAAATATGGCATCACCTTTTTATTATTTTTATTTTCCCGTACAACATTTTTATTTCGCAGTATTTGTCAAAAACAAACACCCCCCTTTCCCTTCCCCACAAAAAAAAGAGACGAAAATGAGGTCACACTTCAAGTTGTAAACCAATGACGCGGTCTCTGTTCTGCCCACTCGGCGGTGAGTTGAAATATGTTCCGCTATCATCTCTGCGGGAGGCAATCAATCAGCCTACAGACCTTCTCACCAAACACAACAAACATGTCTTGCTGGCACTGACAGAGATGGGACCTTCGAATTCTATTATCAACAACATTCTGAGTGTCCTCTTTTTCTACCAGAAGAGTTGGATTTTGGTAGGTTAAAAATGTATGCCTTCCTGATAGTCCTCCGTGAGAAAATCGGGCTATACCTTCAGTCCTTAAGAATATTCGAGAAAAGGTTGGATTTAAGGATTCGTTTTTAGGCTCAACGTAGTTATACAAACAACCTAAAAACTGGACCCCAGGCTACTTACTAGTTTACCACTTCATTAAATGTATGAATGTTATAAAGATTGCAACTTAAGAAATACTATTGTAAAGAAAACGTTTTATTTACTTTAACACAACTGTGAAGCGCTAAAAGTATTTAACCCTTCATAATGGTGGATTATACATTAATTCACTGTTCCAAAATATCTTCCCTATAAACCATCAAATAATCTCACCTTAATGTGGACCACATATTGATCACATGCATAATCGTATTACAACTCGCGAGCCGTTGTTGGCGTGTTCGAATGGCCTATTTGATTCTACCTACTTCAACTTTAGTAGTAGAGGCTTGAAGTGTATTAATCACAACTTGTGAATGTGTGGAATGCCAGGCCCCCACCGTGGTTCGGATCCCAGGTTAAGCTGTAGGCTGTCTCACAATCACCCTACCATTACACATTAGCGTGCGTATAACCCGAACAGGTAGTAAGACGCGGTGATAATAATAATAATAATAATAATAATAATAATAATAATAATAATAATAGAGGCTTGAAAATAAATAATAATATTTAGCACTGCGTCTTACTACCCGTTCGGGTTATACGTTTTAAGTACTAATTACGCTAATGGATTAGGAATTGGGAAGGTTGAATCAGAGGAAGTGAACCCACATATGCGTGGAGGGATCGTGGAAAACCATTTATGAAAAACCACCCCCAGTTCACCCGACCGAGATTCGAACCTCGATCTCCCCGTCCTCAGCAGTCAACACGACATTGAAAATAAAGAAAGAACGTCGCGTCAAGTGCATGAAGCTCCCAACCAGTCAACTCTTCTAGCCGAGAGGAATAGCGTCACAGGATCAACTCCCACTTAGAGTATTCTATAGCTACTAACTGGAAAAACGAAATTAAGATCTCTCGTACAATTTCCATCAGAGTGTCTCACTCTCCCCTCATTTATATGCAGGTACATTTCTAATAAATGTTAACCTTACTCATGCATACCCCATTAGGGTGAACTTTGTATATCTCGCAAGGGTAGTAAGACGCGGTGGGGGAAAAAACTAGTTTCAAACACACTATTTCGTATATATTTAAATTATTACATCTTTATTTTGTTAATATGGTTGACTAATTTTTTTATAGACTTATACTATTGTATTCTACTATGTAATATGTACCCCCCTTTAACTTTTTTCTTTTCCAAAAATTTATTAAATCAACTTTCAAATGAATCAACTTTATTAAATCAATGCCAAAATAATTTGTTTTTACTTGCCTGAAACCGTTAAATATTTTATAACTCTCTACCCTTCTAGGCAAAGGAGAATACGATAAACCGGAGGATTCCTTAGGGTTACGTCAGTGTGCACTAAAGTTTTGTTAAAATAAGTCAAATATAATGCAGTATTAAGTGGAGGGACAAAAGCTACGTGGGACACCCAAATGCTTAATGTATTTTCCCTCTCTATTATTGTTATTATTAGCGCCGCGTCTTACTACCCGTTCGTGCTATAAGACCGTACGCTAATGTGTAATGGTAGGGTGATTGTGAGATGAAAAGGAGGACCTACAGTTTAACGTGGAATCCGAACCACGGTGGAGGCCTGGCATTCCCCACATAAACAGGCTGTGATTAATACACGTCTTGTCAGAGGTGAAGGAAGGGTTTGGCAATCAGATAAATCTGTGGCGGGACTGAGGATTGAACCCTGGACCCCCAGCACAGAAGTCTGACACATTACCCCTAGACCGCCAGGTCACCTCTCTAGAACAGCTCAATTTTACGCAATTAATAACTAACGTCAAAGCATATGTGTAAGCTATTTTTTGTATAGCACCGCGTCTTACTACATCTCAGGCTATACGCCTATATATTAATTACACAAATGGGTTAGCGATTATGAAGGCTTAGTTTAAAGGAAATGCACCCGCATTTTCTTGGAGAGAGAGTGGGAAGCGTTTATAAAAAACTCGGTGCACCTGACCGTGATCGAACCCCTATCTCCCCATCTTTGACAGTCTAGCCCAACACGAGATTAGCGCGATAAACAACGTAGCCACTGAAGCGGGTATATAAGCTATTAAATTTGAAACTTGTTATTCTTTGGAGACCAGCGCCTTAACCACTAGATCATGAAAGGAGACCCGTTTGATGTTTTATTTCCTCAGGGTCACGACAAACGACTATTTCATAAACTTCAAATTCTGTACACTTTTTTGTTTTTTTGTTATTTGTTTGTTTCGGAATTATCGTTCTAGAACTAGTGATCGTACTAGATAAACCCTAGGTAGGCTGGAGGTGGATAATGGTAAGGGGGTGGAGGGGAGGGAAGATTTCAGTTTGTAAACCTGTGAATTAGATTACTATCTCTACAAATATATGTTCCCGTGATCAAATTCCATTTATATTTTATGTTTTTAATTCAAAACTTTAATATTACCCATTTAGTAATCATCACTAATTTATTCACTTTTACAATAGGCCCATACACATTGATATTTAATACTTTGTTGAATTATAATAATTGTGTTAGTTTTAGCTTACACTGTTAGTTAAAAATCCTTTCTTGCTAATGATGGCATTTTATCTATCATCTATGACTAGTGTCAGGGAACAACTTAATTAGCTTTGTACAGTTTTGCTAAACGTGTTAGTTGCATTAAACATATTTACACAAAAATCAAGTTTCGTGATTCGTACGTGTGTGTATATTTTAAGTCACCTGTTTGTATCAGAGTTGGAAATCAGTTGTTTTAATTAGGGTTTGCAAAACATCACGGGTCAATATGGTATTTCTGTGAGCATGTTAATTGCTACGTTACTCGAGAAAAACGCACAATCAACGTTTCAGATATGTCGAACGTGCGAACCACTCTTTAATTTGTGCTCTGAACCTGAAATAAAACAAAACCTGATGTGCAAGACGTGCATGTAGCGAGTCTTCTTTTTTAAAAAAGCACCGCGTCTTACCACCTGTTCAGACTAACGAATCTTGTTACAAAAAATATATTATTTTAGACTAAACAACCTCGTGGTTTAGTGGTCGGAGGCCCTTGATGCTGGCCTAGAGGTCCGGATTCGATTCTCTTCTGGCACAAGGGGATTTCTCTTGAAAGGGGAATAACCCTTCCAAACCCAAAATTCACCAGGTTTGTTAGGTTTAAATTAGGTTAAGAGCTTCATTGGCGTCACCCCCTCATACTCATTATCATCGCCCCCTCATCTCATCTCATCTGGACACGGAAAGGATGTACGATTAGTACATTCGGGCTTCCCTTGTAAATTGGTACAGGCTAATCTTTCCGCAAACTGAACCACAGGTTGATGTAGCCCAGACACGTAATTATTATTACTATTATTATCATTTCTAGATTGAACTGAACTGTTTTTTTTACTTAGGTTAAAGTTGAGTAAGTAATGAAGCGCCATCTTTTGTTTCATTACTAATATGGTGGCTAGATCATAGGGCCGCTATTGCACATGCTCTCTTTCAAATAAGTATGTGCGAAGCTTTGTAACTTAATTTTTATCTGATTACCAAACCCTTCCTTCACCTCTGACAAGACATCTTGTGAATGTGGGGAATGCCAGGCCTCCACCGTGGTTCGGATTCCACGTTAAACTGTAGGTCCTCCATTTCATCTCACAATCACCCTACCATTACACATTAGCGTAAGTGCGCATAACCCGAACGGGTAGTAAGACGTGGTGCTAATAATAATAATAATAATAATAATAAACTTAATTTTCACTTCAAAAATGTATCAGCCTTAACTCAGCTCCGGAAATAAAAGTCTGTCTTTGGCACTTACGAACATTCTTTAATAAAAATATATGCAGCTAAAATACTTATTTGTGTTTATTTATCACCACTCTATGTATTCTCTGTTTACCCTGAAATGTTGCAGTCTTACGTTGATGGATTACATTATGATACTATCTTATAAGTTATACCATAGTGGAATTATGAAAATTAGGCCAGCTATCTTATAGGGTAAAGGAAGGGTACGTTTCGTTTACAACGAAAGCTTACAACCCTACCTTAACGGTTTCCACTATGGATTTATCTATCATATAAGCTGTACCATAGTGGAAACAAGCAAGGTAAACTTGTTACCTTTCGAGGTGAACAAAGTATATATTGCTACTCAATATTCATATGAAAATAATCCGAAGTAATTTAATTGTATGTTGTTTTATTAATGTGATATATCAGCTTAGAACAAAATATTTTAAACCATTTTGAATTTTTATTTTATCTAAATGATTTAAAAAGAGTGTCAAAAGTCAAATAAATATTCACAAATCACATTTTTTAAACTGCATAAAACAATGAACAACAAATATTTGAATTAGGATTAGACACGAGATTTTATTTTTACAAATTCTATTCGATTAGTTTTGATTCATGAAAATAGACTTCGTACACAATGTACGTACTACAATGTAAATAAAAAATATCCTCAAAATATTGATATCTTAGCTTTACATACTGCGGGAAATATTTTTCTAGCAGTTTTCTCTCTTGGCGTATTTCAAAGCCTCTTGTCATAAGCTATCCCTTCTATTCCTATCTCAACAACTCAGGTTTTGACTTGTATTTGGGCGTCAGGGGCCTATTTTTATCTCTTTTATAAAAATATGAAAAGCCTTGGTGGGTGGGAAATGTCACAAAAATTTGAATCCCTTACTAGAGATATTACTTGTCAATAATAATAATAATAATAATAACATATTCATCTCATATTATTGAAATATCTTCCATCGAATGTAAGCTTATTATTATGACTTTTAAAAATGAATGTATAAAAAAAATCTGTAAGTTGAATTGAAGTTTGAATATTTGTTGCTCATTGCTTAATTCTGATAAAAAATAGATTTTTATAAAAAAAGGCCCTATATTAAACTTTATAGACACTTTTTGAATACAATTTTTATAATGTAATATTTAAAATTTGTTGTAAATAGTTTGTTCCAAGATGACAAAGCAAGTTACTAAAACAACATGCGATTCCATTTCCTCATAATTTTA
Source organism: Timema shepardi (assembly GCA_902151425.1). Lineage (NCBI taxonomy): Eukaryota > Metazoa > Arthropoda > Insecta > Phasmatodea > Timematidae > Timema > Timema shepardi. Next base: position 8,322 of record CABFVX010005815.1, read on the forward strand.
TTATCATATGCATATTGAATATTAATGTGTACTTTGTTTGACTTGAAAGGCAGCAAGCTTATCTCTTTTTTTCTCCACAAAGGTGCTGCTTATATGAGAGAGATAGTGGACACGGTCGAGGTAATACTGTAAACTTCAACCGTAAAATGTGGTGTACATAACAGCTTAGAATGCCGATAATAGAGCACAAATTAGTTGTTATAGCTGTAAATATGTTTATTAGAAAAGCTTCTTGATTGTGGGATGGACAAGAAACTGTACATATAGCTTAAAAACAACTACTCTGTACTTAATCCATCCTCACTCACTTTCTCCACACTTCCATTTCCTTACATACTCCCTTCGCTTCAACAACATCCATACACCGAGTCATACATGCTCTTTCATTCTCAAAACTCTTAATGTTTCTCTTGTTCACACATTCGTCTACAACATTTAACCACGTCTTACATGGCCTACCCCTTCCTTTTGATTCACACACTTTACTCTCATATATTTCCTTCGTCACTCGATCCACACTCATCCTCTCAACTTTCTCCAACCAACGTAACACTCTTCTCTCACATCACACCCCTTCAGCACCTATTCATTACTGAGTATCCATACGAGTTTCTCCACATACATTTCTTAGGTATCTCATTTCAACCGCATTCACCTTGCTCTTGTGTTTCTCCTGACAAGCCCACGTTTCACACCCATAAAACAATGTTGGCGTTAGCAAACTTTTATTTACCGCAATTTTTGTCTCTTTTGGTAGTTCTTAATTCTTTTCAATAGCTCACAAACTTATAGCTACTCTCCGAGTTGCACTCACCCGTCTGTTGATTTAATCATCCGTCCTTCCATTTTTACAGAACATTCTGCGCAGATACGCATACGCCTACTCATACTCACCTGATTGTACGGTTTCTCCAGATCAAAAAATGCAAAATGAACTTTCTTCCTTAATGTCATACATTTCTTAATCACTTGTTGAATTGTAAATATCTAATCCATGCAACCTCTACCCGGCATGAAATCACATTGCACCCCCCGAATCTTGTCAGCAGTTTTTTCACGCACCCTCTCAATTAAAATTCTCCCAAAAACTTTGCCTGTAATGCTCAACAAACCAACAGCCCTATAATTCATATATTCACTCTTACTGCCTTTGCCTTTGTCCAAAGAAACAATGACAGCATTCTTCCAGTCATTAGGAACATTCGACATCCCAGCACATACATTGAACAACTCACACAATCTGGCTAGTACTATAACCCCCCTTCCCCCTTAAGCATTTCACTTGTGATCCCATCCACGCCCGCAGCTTTGCCATCCTTTAACAGTTTCATGGCGTTTAACATCTCAGCCTCGATGCTCACTAAACAGCTTAGCTGTTGGGCTTAAGAATAAACCTACAGCCTGACTACCTCTTAGCCATTCATCCATACCCGACCACAATACCAGGATACCGTAACTCGCCACCAAATCATCTTTCCTTTTCTGCTTGGTTTCACACACACACACAAAATATCAATGTTTCTTCCAATCATTTCTTCTAACAGTTCGTTCTCTTTACCACACACTCCTCTCTTATTCCACTTTCCAGTAGTCCATATTCTCGCCAGCTTGTCAACAAATGGGCCCTTCAGTTTTAAACCTCAGCTGCCCATCATAGCTTTAGTAATCCGAGGCTAATATTGTACAGTTTCTTTTAGCGATCAATTTAGATTATACTAGGTTACTAGACTTGATCGTGTCCGCACTTATGACAGTATTTGCTGTTTACGGTAAGGTTACTATACCGATTGGAGTTGGCACATTAGTGTAGCCAGTAAAACACAAGACGTACAACTGTTGCTCAATCTTACGCTGAGCGAGTTTGCACTGTTCCTACAAACCAGTATTCTTACTATAGATACTGCCTCGCCGGCCACTATACTGTTACCCGTATCACTACCACTAGGAGGTAAGGTGATAATAAATCAAGAGTAATAAATAAAAGTAGTCAACTATACAAGTACATCTTTTATAAGCAGTTCTTAATAGTAGCACATCATTTTAATCAATTAGTTTCTTGTATTTCCAAGCGTCAACCATACTGAAGATAATTAACATTTTTATCATTGTTATTTAATCATAGTCAGCCAATCATAGTTTATTCTTACTCCATTTAAAAGTTTTTCTTTGTGCAGTAGTGTGGAGTCGTTACTTCATAGGTGATTATGGTCTGACCTTCTAATAGGCAAATAGATTAATGACAGTGAAACTAAAATGATTCATGAAATAATGATAGTTTATCATGTTTTCCATTAATTTGTTTGCAGGTACGACGCATTACCAACAATTTTAAATTAACTAGGTAGGAATTTATTTCATCCAGCGGCTTAATGTAGTGATCTATTAATAAGGGACTCGGGCTCAATCATATACCTACTCTATGGCATTAGGAACTCGAGAGTTCATTGCCACACTTACAAAAGTACGCCAACTATCTCTATCTTGAGCTAGTTCTTCTATCCTGTCCACCTCATTACACTCTTTTCAGGACCATTCTAATGCTTTCCTCCCACCTGAGTCTAGGTCTTCCCAATAATCTCTTCCCATAAAGTTCGAATTAATATATATTTAATACTTGGTACTAAGAAGGCGTGTTTGTGTCGTTCCTTTATGATGATTTGATTCAAAAGTAACTTAGTACTTTGGGGGCCGTTCAATTATTCCGTAAGCACATTTTTGGCCATTTTTAGCCTTCCCCCTCCCCTCCCCCCCGATGTTAGCAAAAATAAGAAAATGTCTTACCCTTCCCCCCACCCCCTCTTGCTTACGTAATATTTGTCAACTTTTTTTTTTAATTTCCACAGGATTAACCATTCTTTTTTTTTAATTTCCACAGGATTAACCATTCTTTTTTTCAAATTTCCACAGGATTAACCATTCTTTTTTTCGTGCAATTTTGCCTATAGCTTGAACAGGTACTAAGACGCGATAGTAAAAAAAATTAAAAATTCATGCGATTTATAAACTGCTGGTAATTATTAACATAAAGGTGTAAAATAATATTGCTAAATAATTGACTAGCAACACTGGTGTACAATGAATTTAAATTCCAGCCGGTTCGAATAGGGGTTGGGCGTGCTGAGGGTGGTTTTTCTCAATGGTTTCCTACTCTTATTCCATGCAACTGCTGGCACATTTCCAAAAACTCTACCTAGGAGCTATCTTTTTGCATTTTAGATTAAGTGTCTTCTTTGCAAGACTTATATTGTGTTTAGAAAGTGCACGTTCAATATTTTAATACTTTATTACATTAAAAATATATAAAAATAATCATTAACTAAAGACCCCAGTTGATAATCTCACTGTGTGTGTTAAAACGTAGACATCAATCTTTATTTTTCTTTCGGATCTATCTTAGTGAAAGTTTAAACTTATTGTGTACGGAGTATATATATTAAGAGCGTGCATCATAGCAGGCCCAACTTATCTCCCGGCTCGCGCGAGAAAAGAAAAGACCTACGATATGCCAGAAATATATTCAGTGCATTCGTATTCGAATGATTACTCGAAATTTTCACTGATGACGATGGGGGACAAAGTGACAAAGTTTATGATTAATAACTACAGTGTGTCCCTATTATGACAGAATAAAGATTTGTGCACAATGCTTATCTGTGAAATCATCCTAAAATGGTCAAAAGCGTCCTTTTCAACGCAGTTTTTTTTAAATTCAAATATAATTTAATATTTCAACAATGTTCTGTATTATGAACTTCTGTTAACTCTTTATCTCCCTTAATAAGAAATAATCCCCGTGCAATAGTTTACGTGTAAATTTACGATTTGATTTCGAGCCGACTGTTTCACAGAATCGATGGATATGTGATGCACGTTTCTTACACGTGGAGGCAGCACTATCTTCTTGCCGGTGTTACCTGGGTTCTCACTCTGCTACCGTAACTCAAGAGTACTTTCCCAAAAGTGATAAGCGATTCCATTTCCCAGATTCAGAGGTTCAGAGATGTTCGTGCCTATATTTGGAGATGTCACAATCCGAGGTGTTGTCCTAAAGATAACTAGAGCGCCGACTAGCAATTATTGGTAGTTGTGTGGCCTAGTTCCCAAACCGCAGGAGAAAATAATTAGTTGTTTCCCCCATCACGTTTCAGTACCCGTTCGGGCTATACTTATACATTAGTTACGTTAATTGAACAGAAATGAAGATAGTATAATTTTACAGGACATGTACCTACATTTGCGTGTATGGAAAGAAAGAAACCATCTAGGAAAAACCACCATCAGTACATTCGACCGGGTTTCAAACCCTTATCTTCCCATCCTTTGTCAATCCAGTCCATCACGAGAGAGTGTGACGCGTTAGAGCATGCGACCATCGATGCAGGTAATTAGGCAATTCAATATTTCAATAACTATTAATTAATTTGCAGCCAACATCTGTAGGGTATTTGAATGTTTTATATCAATTTAAATATACGTGTTTGTTTAACGTTAGTTGATAGGAACGATTATTTAATATGTTAATAATCATAATATTTGAACATTAGGGTAACTAAAATTAATAACAATCTATTACTAACGCTTTATTAACGGATAGCCCACATCTTTTCATGTTAAACAGTAACATCATATTCGCATTCATTTAATGAACAAATTTGCAGTTTAAAATAACTTCAATGACGCTTGGTGTATATAAAGGTCCCAAAACTCCGTTAGACCCTTAAGGAGGCGTGGAAGGGGGACACGAGGAAAAGCCATTTTTTATGGCAAAACTTTAAAATAAACGTTAAAATAAATAAAATATTGCTTCAGTACAAACATAGAATTTAATTTTCTTCACAAGGTGACCTGGCAGTCTAGGGGTAAGGTGTCGGACTTCTATGCTGGGGTCCGGGGTTCAATCCTCGGTCCCGGCACAGATTTATCTGATTACCAAACCCTTCCTTCACCTCTGACAAGACATCTTGTGAATGTGAGGAATGCCAGGCCTCCGCCGTGGTTCGGATTCCACGTTAAACTGTAGGTCCTCCATTTCATCTCACAATCACCCTACCATTACACATTAGCGTAAGTGCGTATAACCCGAACGGGTAGTAGGACGCGGTGCTAAATAATAATAATAATAAATAATAATTTTATTCACATGGTGACCTTACAATTTCTTGAATATCTATCAAGGGTGTTTTGGAATTTAATTAAAACTTTTTATCTTCATTTAAAAAAGTTTGTTAGATAATGCCGCCATGCTCATTAAAGATATTCAGGAACTGTTGATATCAACATGTGAATAAAATTAAACTCTATGTTTGTACTGGAACAATATTTTATTTATCTTGGCCAATACAAAGGTTTTATTATAACAACTGCAGAAACATTGGTCTTTTTTCGCGTCCCTTACACTCGCACCTTAATACGCCATTATTTGTCACAAAGCTTTGTCTCGCTCGTCATCATTAGGTATTCAATATTGTGATTGATTTGTAACAGCTCTCCTCTTTGGCCTATCCTGGGTCAAATCTCTTACATCTTTGTTTCTTCTTGTGTCAATATTCTCCGCTATAGGGCCGGATATTTAGTTTTAAGGAAGCTGAATAGGTAAAGGTGTTTTTGTTTAGCGGACGTTTCGTAAAATATAATAAAATATAAATGCATGCGGGGAATGGAAAAAGACGCGAGAAATTTCGGTGTTTTTTTTGTAGTTTTCATAACAAACTTTTTTTCGGCAAAAATAAATAAACCATTTCTCCAGTAGAAACATAGAGTTTAATTTTCTTCACACGTTGATATCAACAATTGCACAGTGGCCTTAAATTAGAAATTTTTTAAATTTAAAGGAAATGTTGTCATTAAATTCTAGGACATGATTATATTAGAGAACTGTTGAGGTCACCCACCATGTGAAGAAAATTAAACTCTTATGTTTCTATTGGAAAAAGATTTTATTTATTTTCGACGAACAAATTTTTGCTCTAAAACTTGCAAAAATACTTGCCTTGACTCGCGACCCACCCATCCCACCTTAATTTCACCAGATCAGTTAAAAAAACACCTATCTATTTTAAACGTTAAGCGATTCCTTTAAACAGTAGTTCCGGGATTCATCACAACCGATTTTCATACTCTTAGGCCTATACACATAGGATGTGACCAAAACTATTCAAGGGAGAAGATGAGATTTCAAAAAACAACAATTTTCTACCTGCTTCGGTGGTCACATGGTCTAAGTCGTGTTAAACTAAACTGCGGCCGACAGGGGGATTGGATTCCGAATCCCGGTAAGGTGTACGTTGTTTTTTTTTCAAAATGGTTTTCAATTCTTCATCCAAGCAAATGCGGGTACACGTCCTCTAAATTCAATCTTTCTACATTTTCAACAAACTGGTTTTAATTTTATTTAATTTTGAATAAAAGCATTTACCTTCGACAATTAGCTTATCAAAGTTTACATATTTTCTACCTATTAAAATTTACGTTAGTTGGTAAATGTACGCAGGGCTCTTGATGTCTTAGAAAAGTGGTTGAGTGATTCTTCATCTGGATACGACTCGCTAATGGTCCTATCAGATTTCAACTGATAAATTTATGTCTAAGGGCAGGCTTAGCACAATTTTCCCCAAATCGATACAAATTGGCTTAAAGACTTCGTTTATTAATAATGAAAATAGATTTAATAACTTTTGAACTGAATATACATATATATATAATTTTAGCACCGCGTCATACTACCCGTTTGGACTACACGCTTACGTACTAATTATGCTAGTGAGTCAGAGATGAGAAAGGTTGAATTTAGAGTAAGTGTACCTGCATTTGCGTTGAGTGGCTTAGAGGAAATACCCGTTTTAGCCCGGTGAAAGGGTTAGTAAACCACGGTCCAAAAAAAATCGCATATGGAAGATTCCCCCCCCCCCCCGGCTTCNCCCCCCCGGTCTCTCGATCTTAGTGTGCTTGGTCGAGATCTGAACCTCGCACTCTCCGTCATTGGAAACTAAATACGATGTGTATCTGACTCCTTAGACCATTCGGCTATGGCTTGGGGGGATCCTACCGTAGGTCTACATAAAATTAAAGAGGTTATTTTTAGAGCTTTCTCTGCCCTGACAGAACCATGATGATACAAATGGCAACACTGTGCGTGCGGTGTCATGTTGCGTACCTCTGAGTGAAGGGAGGGGGGAGTACCTCACGCACCGTAGTGGGGCGGTTTGTAATCCATTACGTGATGACCCAGTCAGGAGTTTCTCTTTTTCGGGTGTGTGTCGTTTTAGTGACTCTGGTTTGGAATCTTTTCTAAAGACCAACAGAGTAAACTGCTGGTGTTTGGGCGAGTGGTTAGCGCGTTTGACCGACTCAGGAGGTTGGACCCGGTATCTCACACATTGGCTTTACCCGGATGGTTAGTTTCCTTATAAATACTCTTACCTCATACTGCTACCGTATTTTATTAAAAAATCTTCACTTTGATAGCAAGTGATATCTGCTGAAACAAGAACCGATGCATTTAAAATGTTAAATTCATTTTAACCCACCTCGGTGACCGCGTGGTCTAAGGGGATACTCTTTCAGTAGACTAAACTGCCGATGACGGGGACATCGAGGTTCGAATCTTGGTTGGATGTACAGAGGCTGGTTTTTCCAAAATTATTTTCCATTCTCTCTCCACGCAAATGCTGGTACACTTCCTTTTAATATAACCTTACTAATTCCTTAAAACATTACCGTAATTAGTACATAAGTGTATAACCCAAACAGTTAGTAAGATGCGGTGATAAAAAATCTATATTTTTTTCAAAGTTCAATGACGTTTTCCCAACCGCCTGGACTACCATTAGAGTAGAAGGAATGGGGAAATAATTTATGAAAAGCCACCTCAATAAAGCAGGTCGGGGTTCGAGTCTTGCTGGCACCTGCAAACTAGACCCGACCAGTCCGGCACCTTACTGTGAATTCCTAGTTCTGTGAAAATCAAGAGCAGCACTGAAATGTGGTCACGTGATGAGCTCTAAACCTTTCGCAAGAAGTCAACGTGAAATGCGTTGGTCGATCTGCTCAAGAGAAACTCTCTCAGCTCTGCCTGCTCTGCTTTCATAAAATCCGCTTGGGAGGGCAAATCAAATTTCAAAATCAACCGACTCAATCAGGGTGGATGCTTTACAAAGCTTGATACAAGCATACAGCTGCGTTCACTGTCATTCTGAGGAAATTTAAACTAAGTCGTTAAATGGAAAGCTAGAGGTGCCGTTCTTGAATTTTAATTATTTTTTTCTACACAAAACATTAATATTAAAACATATATAGATCTACATTCTACACAACATATTAATATTAAAACATACATAGATCTACACTAGAAAATAAAATGTTGGTAATCAGCTGATTCTAGTTTGCGTTTCAAAGAACCACGAGCACAGACAAATAAGAAACAGACTCTCAATCTTACGGGGATTTCGCTGCGCTCCTTTTGCCAGCTTGAGTTCTTCAACACTGGGCTTCGCTAGTGTCAATGCTGGGTGATGATAGGACTACCCGCAGCGATCCTAGTGTTGAAGAACTCAAGCTTCCAAAAGGAGCGCAACCATTTTAACCTGGAGGTTGATTGTCTGGGTATATTATTTGTTTGTGACCATAAGCCAACATATGTTTCTGCTAGAGTGCGAATTTCTCCGCCACTCAAATAGATTCCGCTCTCTACTTTTGGTGAAGGTGTGAATCAAGCCTTAGTCCATATGCCCATCTATGCGAATGGTATGGTCACACCTTATAATAATGTATTACTAATCGCTAGCTTACTAGCTTACTTCATGGCACCAGCTGGCAGGATGACAGCATATTGGCCAATATAATGCCAACATTTGTGGTTAAAGGGTGTTATGTGTTCAGTACAATGAAACCCGTGGCCGTTAATCACAGTTTTCTTGACCGGAACCGCTACTTCTTTATTCAAGTAGCTCCTTTCCTCGCGAGGCTGAGTTTGACCCCAGCTACAGATACACTGATTCATAGAAAGTCTGGATGCTCCAGGGATCTAACCCGAGACCTCTAGATCTGTAACTAGGAATTCTGTACACTAGCCATAGAGGCGGTTAATTAGCTAACCAGATCTGCATTTAATGAATGCACAGGTTCATCACAATTTAATTCCAGGAAACACACAACAACCAAACCCTTTAACATAAATATACCAGTCAACAAACTCAACTCTACATAAGTATAATTTTTGCCATCTCCGAGATTTAACTCGGGACCCTCAGGTTTGTCGGTACACGATCCACCTACTGATCTAAGGCGATTTAATAACAGAAATCAATTAAGAAATCTATCTGGCACGAATTAATACCGAAGTTGTGAAATATTACTTACAAAGTGTCATTTAAAAAATACACTTTCATTAATTGAATCAGATTGTGGCGCTCCTATCGTTGGTGAAGGCTAAACGCGAGAGCTTTGTTGTTGTTGTTCTCGCGCTGTCAAGGTGTAGAGAGCTGTTAAGATGGTGGCCTCAAGTGTACCGTTAGACGTCGTGTGGTGATCTGTCGATGCTCGCACGTACGCCCCTCGTAAAGTTTGTATTTCTCACGATACATTGATATAACACGTGTTCACTCAAAAAGATCACGTAGTAGTTATATACGTGTTCTTCTGTCGCATGAAATCACCTTATGAGGTATCTGTACACCTTGACCTGTCGGCTGACGCAATATTATATTGATGTTACCTCAGACAAAAGACGAGTGATTTGTCTCAGTGGACACGAACAATGTTTAAACGGGGACTGGACAGAAAACAAATATATACATGGGTTATTTTAAGATTAACAATCCAGAACAATCCAGTAATTATAGTCAATAAAACCGTCCCAAATACTGACACATATCTAGGGTTCTCATCAACCCTAAAACATCGGGACATTTTCGTTAATTGCGGAGCTGGGAGATGAGTTGGTTAATTACTTCATTTGTTTGATTGTGTGCTTTTGGTTACCCGTCTGGACTAATCGCATATTTACAATTTTGTGGGCAGAATAGCCAGTATTAATGTGCAATTTCCCAGGGGACGTCCGAATGTACTGATCGTACATTCTTTTCTTGTAGAGAATATGAGGGCTTGGAACCAGCGGAAACACTTAAACCTAACCTAACTTAGCCGACCAAACCCTGGTGACCGTTGGGGTAATTCCCCTTTTGAGAAAATTACCCATGGTACAAGCCGTGGGATCGAACCTGGGACCCCTAGACTTGTAGTTAGGTGCACTGACCACTACACCACGGGGCCGGTCACACAATTGGAATAGGGGTGTGACATTAAGATTAAAGAGTAAATTTATTCTTATTTGCGTAAAGAGAGGGTGTAAAACCATTTAGAAAAAAACAAACTGCCTCAGTACAGCTGGCTGAGATTCGAACCCCAACCTGTCTCTCATGGTTTACAAGAGATACTATCCACTTAATCTAAGAAGTATATATTGTGAGGAAATGCACCCACATTAGCAGAGAGAGAGTGGATGAGATAAACAACAATGTGTTACTATGTGTAAAACCATTATAGCACACCCAGCCGAAACTCGAACACCGCCCTCTCCTTAAAATAGTTTGTGTGATAGGTAGTTTATCACGATAAACATTTTATTGTGATATTAAGAATTAGTTTTTGGTTAGTTTAGGGAGGGTGTTATGTAACACAGATATTATGATTTAGTTGTAATGTTGAAAAAATAATGTCACTGTTCACGTTTTCATCAGTAATATACTTACAAATTACTTCCGATTCTGATTAAGATTAAATCAGTTTTTTAAGCACTGCATCTTAGTACCCGTCCGGGCTACCCACATTTAATTCCACTAATGAGGTGAGATAAGGAAGGTAGAATTTAGAGGAAATATACACATTAGTGTGGAGAGAGGGATCCATTTTACCAACAACAAAAAATTAATAAACTGACCGAGATTTAAACTCTGACCTCCACGTCACTGACAAACCATACTAGACGCTCTTGACTCGATACGGGCACCTACATTAATGCTTCCCATCCTTTCTGCGAGCGGAATATTTGAATATTTATTTTAAATTCATCCTTATAATCCTTTTCCCTTATAATAGTCGCTAATACAGTCACTAAACCGTACTTATCAAAGAAAAACAAACGTTTTAATACTTATTTTTCAAGTTCTCTTTTAGTTTAAAAATAGTTCTCGTTTCACTATCGTCTGGTGATTTATTTATTTTGCTCGTTTGATAATGTTATCTTCTATTATTATTTCGACCGGGAATAAGGTCACACATTAATATTTTAACCGTATGATCAAAGATCGACATTGCTCTCAGATTTGTCCGCCTTGTGCAGCCGATTACATTAGTACAACCATGGTCAAAATTATATTTATGTTCGGATAGAACTGTATCTCACAGTCCAACTTTCATTGGAAGACAGCTATAAGAGTTACTAATATCTATTTTCACGTATTCATACGTCAAGCCATGTGATCTGCAGATGCCACTAATGATATATATTATCAATATTTATAAAGTAACACTAGTAATAATAAAGTAAAAAGTAATTAGTATTGACCACAAAAAAGTTTGTATTTTTTAACTGTTGCTCCTATCAAATTTGGACTGTAGTTTAAAATAATCGATAGTCATGTGTTAAAATATTTATTATTTAAAATATTATTACTATTTAGCACCGCGTCTTACTACCCGTTAGGGCTATACGCTTTAAGTACTAATTACGCTAATGGATTAGGAACTGGGAAGGTTGAATTAGAGGAAGTGAACCCGCATTTTGGTGGAGGGAGAGTGTAAAACCATTTAGGAAAAATCACCCCTGTTCACCCGACCGAGATTCAAACCTTGATCTTCCCGTCCTCGGCGGTTGAGCTTAACACGACAAGCGCGTTAGCCATCTACACCACCGAGGCGGGTATTTAAAATAATAGCTCTGCCCAGTGGCACACTTGTAAGGTAGGATGACAAACATATGAAGTACGATTATAAAACAGAGCACCTATAGGGGATGCCCAGGTAGCCGGGATATTGCCAATCAGATATTGACAAAACCTCCGACAGTACAAAAGTTTGGTGTCTATTCGAATGAACACAAAACTATTTTCTATGACCCTATACATAGACTCGTAAACATAGTTTGGAAGTAGAAATCTTCCACTCTGAAAAGTCTAAAAATCCACATAATTAGATTGATCACTAAGACCTATAAATGCCCGTGAAACTAAAGGTAACTGGCATGGTAGCGTATAATGTAGCTTTTTGAATCTATTGATGGGATTTAACAGCACAAATTATATTTTCATCCTCCCCTGTTTGTTCTCCTACTACCAGATAGCTCCATACATTAACGTTATAAACCCACTTCTTTTAAGGCGTTTAGCCATTTCTGTTCGACTTGAGATTTGTTGAATGATAGGGACTTGATTTTAAACACAGATTTACGACTTGATATTCAAAAGGTATAAATATATAAACACGCTCTTCTAAAAATTCCCATTTGGATAAAATTACAGACATAATAGATTCCACATATTTTATGCCCTCGGCTATCTCAAAGACAATTTCTCAGTACACTCAGTACTTGTTTTGTGAATTCTTACTTTCTTTCGACACCTCTTAGAGAAAGTATTGTGATCGTCAAAAAATCAAAATCTAGTTGTTGTTTTTTCTAAATTTGACGTTTTATGACCCCCTGAAATCAAAAAAAGTTGTTTTCACTATGCCATCTGTCTGTCTGTTTGCACCTCGGGACTAGAGCCGAAACTATTTTTACTGATTGGACTAAAACTTGGTATCTGGAGTTTTCATAAATCCCTCTGAGTGTTTTTTGGAATTATATATCCAACCTTAAATTTAAGGATAGTTTACCGAAGGGCATAAAGAGAAAAAATCTATTTTCTTAAAATTAATTCTAGTGATTTTGATTAAATATTATATCTAGAAACTGTTTATCATTATAAACAAGATGGAAATTCTCATTTTCTCATGAAAATGTCTTTGAGGGTACATTACATGGGGATTTTTTTTTTTCAATTTTCATCATTTCTCCGCAATTACAGTATTTGAGATACGAAATAACTTATCATTATAAAATTCTAATACTATTAAAGATAGAAATCTATTAATTGAAACATATTTTTATAAAACCAATAGTTTCCGAGTCATTTTCAAATATATATACTTTTAAATTCATGTCTTTGAAAATTAATTTAATTCTTATGCTCTTTGGCGGACACAAAATCTGTTTCTCTTTTCTTAATTTTTCTGTAACAGTGTTCCTAGTTCCTAATGCCATAGAGTAAATAATAGTGTATATTATTTCATAGACCTATTATCTCGTTTCACAAATCTTACGAGTTTTTAATAAATTTCTATTTTAAGATAAAAGCGGGAGAAAGTCTGTGCGGTACACCGTACCATTTTCTCTTTTCAAGCTGACTTTGACTGTACACTGAGATGTCTTAGCCACCCGAGAATAGCTCACAAGCATCTGGCTGCTGCTCTAACGACATTCGTCAATTTATCATGAACAACAACAACCTTCTCAAGTCATACTGATAACATTATTCTCGTTGTCATTACTTTTTTTTAATACTATTTCACTCTTTACTTTCAGATAACGTTTTATCCTTTTGTTTCTTTTGTGTTAGTCAAGTACAACATGCTTCTCTGTGGTTCGACTTCGCGAACTTAGGAGTTTGATAAAAAGGACCAGTGCTCTTTGACTTGTGAGTAAGTCCGCGCAGGTGCACATTTCTCAACAGCCAGGCACGTACAGTCCAATTTTCATAGGAAGGACCTTATCCGACTGCTAGAAAAGTTACTAAATTTACTTTCACAAATTTATTATTATTATTTAGCTCCGCGTCTTACTACCCGTTCGGGTTATACGCTTTAAGTACTAATTACGCTAATTGATTGGGAATTGGGAAGGTTGAATTAGAGGAAGTGAACCCGCATTTGCGTGGAGGGAGAGTGGAAACCATTTAGGAAAAAACCACCCCCAGTTCACCCGACCGAGATTCGAACCTCGGTCTCCCCGTCCTCGGTGGTCGAGCTCGACACGACTAGCGCGTTAGCCGACTGCGCCACCGAGGTGGGTCTTTCACAAATTGATACATTTCAATTTTCATAAGGAAGATTCTTATCCGACAAATAGCCAAGCTACTAAATCTACTTTCATGTATTAATACGTCAGATTATGTTAACTGCAATTCCACTCCAACCACGAAATGTTAATTTTATAAATATACAATTAATAGGTACTTTTTCTAGATAGTAAATTTAAAATAAATGTATGTTATAGTTTTTACCGCCGCGTCATACTTAACCGTGCAAACTCTATTCATTTTAATTACGTGCATGGGGTTGAGAGAAGGAAAGTAGAGCTGATAATAAATGTTTCCACATTTGCTTATAGGTAGAGTGGGAAACCATATAGGGGGGAAAAACCGCCCTACGCATGCCCTGTCTAAATTCTAACCCCGACCTCCTCGTTACCGTAAAAAACAAGACTTGACGAGTCTGACATTTAGTCCTCGTACTCTTCTATACGGGTTATCTGTTATTATCGAGTCCTAAGCTACCATAATACGAATTATTGCAATCTGTGCGATATTCGCCGTAGGCTGTCGTGTGGGTCATACAAGTAGTACGAGATACTGTGTATCGGTTGCAACGGGTCATTTTCATGACCAGTGACGTCATGAATCATAATATAAGTACTTGTTCTCTTAAAGTGTGGTGGAAGGGAACGCTAACTAAGGGAAATGTTTTTGCAGTTTATATAGAGAAACTTTTTTTTTTCCTAAAATATTTCTCCAGTAAAAACATAAAGTTTAATTTTCTTCATATGTTGATATCAACCGGTCCTGAATATCTGTCAAGGATGTCCTGCAATTTAATGACAACCTTTTCCTTTTAATTTAAAAAGTATTTCATGACAGATATTCAACAACTGTTGATATCACCATGTTTAGAAAATTATCCATGTTTCTTCAAGAGAAATATTTGATTTAGTTTGATAAAAAAAAAAAGTTTGGATATAAAAACTGTACAAAATTTTGCCTTTAACTCGCTTTCCTTCCACCCCACCTTAAGAATTGCAAGGCAAGGTTGAGTATTACAGGCTCTCCCCCTTTGTCATTGCCATCCCTGCCCCTTGCGGCCCAAAAATAAAAATTGGATCCTAAATACTTGCGTGCAAACCCACTTTCGAAGACTAATTTTCTGATCTCAGCCGTGGCGAAGTTTCTCAGTTCCTACTCTGGATGAAAGCAGGTGGGTTACGTCTGATTCATAGCTCGCTAGAAATGCATACCCAGGCGGTATTTACCCTCCTCCCCCCTTCTTTTAAGAGATTTATAATATTAGCTCTCAAGCCAAGAAATATAACATGGGGCTTGGAGGGGGGGAGAATATTCAAAATATTTTATACACAAATATGTAAAAAATATAAGATTAAAAAAAACCTACAAAATATAATTAATTTCTTGATACTCAAAATATATTTAAAACTTTTTTAATAGGATGGCTACCTCTGTAATTAGAGGTGTGAAAAGAAAACCTGCTTCTGTGACCAAATGGTTAAAGATGTCACTCTTGCAATATATGACCGCAGACAATAAAGAGATTTGGGTTCGAACCCTAGTTGGGGTGTAGTAAAGGTGGTTTTCCTAAATGGTTTTCAACTATCCCTTAACGCAAATGTGGGTACACCTCCTTTGAATTCAACCTCTCTCATCCTTAACTCAATTAGCTTAATTAATACCTTCGCCAAGGCCTAGGTAGTAAAACGTAGTGATATAAAAAAACACCTTTAAACCCTTAATAAAATCACGATAAACCGTTCTATATAAAAACTACCCAAGAAAAGATCGTTTTAAAATGTTTTGAATTTTCCACAGGCTACTGTTTACTTAATTCGTCAATCACTAGATTTTCTCAAGTTTCTCGATATTTTGTAAATTAAAACATAAGGTTTTGGCATCACTTACTTAAAATTGGGGAACACTCTTTATTAGGCCGGTATTTCGTTTGACTCCGAACTAATCTATCGATTGTCCCTCCCGTTCTCGGTGGACTTGGGGCAAAGTGCACGCCTCACGACCCGATGTTCGTGGGCTCAAACCCAGTTGGAGTCGACAAATTTTTCTCGAGTGATAAAAATCCTGATCACAGCTTCCTTCGGAATGGAAATAAAGACGTCGGCCTTCATGTCGAGTGTGACATGTGCAAATATATTTCCTGGTTAAATTGGTAAGCCCTTTTGCTCTCGCTCATAGAAATTCTCGTATGCTGATATAATAATCAGTCAGTCCAGAAAGTGCACGTTAAATACCTCAATTTTTTTTTATTATTGTTCCTCCCTTTGCAAAGTAATCCTTATCGATTTCTAAAAGGTCACAATGTCTGTTGCTTTACGTGTAGTTCTTCCATTGCTCAACACTGATCAACAAGTTGAAACATGCTGTCACGATACTGGTACATGACGCCATCGTGACCTTGGCTACAGTTGCCCTGTA